>JAADWV010000207.1:0-52509 GCA_023336295.1 Pythium folliculosum
CCCCCCCCACGAGCGAGAGAGCACGAGCGACTCGACCGCACCAACAACACCGACAACACAGCGTTTTGTGTCGGAGAGGGCAACATAAGGGGCTCCTTCTGGGCGAGAGAGAAATAGCGCGTTCATACCGTGATTACGCTCGTGTGGGGGCGGGGATCCATGAGGGGTAGGTTAGTGTATCCCAAGTTGGGATTCCCAACAAAAGGAAAACAAATCCGAGGCATGAAAAAAAAAGATGCGAATAAAATGGCGGAGGGTCTCGGGTGCGGGACTATTTATCGACAAGGCTTTATTTAGCAAGGTTTTAGCATGCATTTTAGGCATCAAGCAGGCAAGACGTCATATTCGTGGATGGAGCAGTCCGAATCCCCAATGGAGCGGGACGCCTTTGACACCGAGCCCTCCATTCATCGTGTGGGTCTCGAGCACCCATGTGCTCCTCGTTGTGGGCCGCTTTGCTCCCTCCACCTCTCGACGTGTCCCAAACTGGCGGCCAAACATCTTGTCGAGACATGGGCTCCGATTTAACCTGTGACAGAACAAGGTGGAGTGTTAATCTGCCCGTCTGGCATGTACCTTATGTGACAAGCACTCTTGATATGTACCCCAATCGTTACGTAACCGGTATTCCGGTTACGACGTACCCTACTACACTTGGTTACACCGTACCCTCCCCACGGTTTCAATTCCCCGAAACGCGACCGCCGAAAATGGCGCCAAGCGGCGGCGTCGCCGATGCCAAGTAACCCTCTTGGCTCGCCTCTCTATCTGGGCCACCGGACATGTCGCTGCAGCGCCTGCCGGCGCAGATCGTGCGCGAGTCTGTGCCGGCCGTGGACCCAGCGGTGCCGCGCGCGCCGCGGTCCTGGGAGTGGGTCTGCTCCGCGCTCGTGAACAAGGACAAGGGCGAGGTACGGAAACATCGCCATCGGTTTCTCTTTTCTCCCAGCGGACCACCATCCTGATTGCGTTTACACTACCGCCATGCAGTGCGCCGTGGAGATCCTGGACACGGTGTTCATCCAGCGCGACCAGATCTGGTCCTGGTTCTACAGCAGCAGCGGCGGCGTGATCCGCAAGAAGGCGCAGCGCAAGCTCACGGCCGCCGAAGTGGCGCAACGCTTCGGCGCGCTCGCGGGCGGCTACGAACAAAACGCCGCGGCGTACGTGGCGCTCTGCTGGTTCGAGGACCAGCGGCGCCTGCAGCTGCTCACGGCGCCCGACTGCCAGGCGTTCCTCGCGAGCGCCAAGGGCACCGTCTGCGTCAGCGCGTTCGCGCACCCGCGCGGCGACCTGGATCCGACGCGGTACGCGAACCTCGAGCACGAGTGCACGTACGTTTGTGTATTAGGTTGTGGTCGTGGTGGTGGAGAACAGACATGGCTCACGCACCCTCTCTACTTGTGTGCGTACGTGAACAGCCTCCATAAGAGCGGTCGCTTGCAATGTAAGCTGTATCGACACGCGCTCGGGAACCAGCGCATCCTGAGCATGGACCCGCAGCTCAATAACGCCGTCGGCAATATGATGCAAAGACTCGTGAGGTACGACACCGGGGGAGATGGCGATGGCTATGAGCCACAAAAAGACTCACGTTGGTGGCTCTTGACGTGGCAGCTTCGTTGAACGCACCAAGAAATGCCGTGTCGTAAACTGCACGTCGTTCCTCGTGATGGACGATTTTGGGCGAGTGATGCTGTGGCGAACCGACCACTTCCAGACCGTCGCAGTGCCTGCCAGCAATGGAGTCGGCGGCTTGTCAGGAGCTCAGACGTACCAAGGACCTCATGCCGTTACGGAGCGGGTCCTCGCTCGTGCCAGGGCAGACGCTTCGAAGAAACCTGACGAAGAGCTCATTCAGGCCATTCTCTCGTCCCCGACACCAGCCACTAGGCGCCAGACCATGCTTCTTCAGGCATCGGCCTCGCAACCGTCGTTGCCATCACCGAATCCAGCTCTCAATCCGTTTACCGATGACTACAGCCTCCATCGGCGCAACGGCAAGCCGTCAAGAAGCCAACTACAAACCAACTCAGACTGGGAGGAAGCCATGCAGTTCCTCCCCATGACATCATCGTTGTCGCGCGGTCGCAAGAGGACGCTCTCCGCCGCGCATCTCATGTCCAGCCAAAAGAGAGGGTGCTGCGGAGACTACTGCGACACCGACGCGCGGAAATGGTCGTCGAAACGTCTTGGCTCGAAGCCCGTGAGCCTACCGATGGCAAGTACGAGTGGTGTCGGCAGCCTGAGCAGCACGGATTTGGCACGAAAGGGCATCGGCGGGCGAAGCAGCAGTGTCATCAGTGCAACCACAGCCGCCAGCGCGTTCCTCTCGACTCACCCTGATAACTCTTTTGATGACTCGATGATACAGAAGCCCATGTCCCCGCAGCGGCAGCAAATGGAAGACTATGGTAAGGGAGACCCACCTGGCGTGACATCGCACACTATCCCTTTCAAGCTGATCGCACAGACGCGTGCGGAAAAGCAGCTCGTTGACCTCTTCATCCGGCGATACCAAAAGGGAGAGGACGGTGACTACCTAGCGGAGATTTATTACGGTGACGGAGAACCGCTCGGCCAAACGTTTCCAGGTTACTACTACCAGGAGGTCCAAGTGTGTGCCAACTGCTTCTCCTTTTACACGCTCGTCGAAGACGTCCGTATGAAGGCGCTGGGCCAGCTCGAAAAGAGGCGGCTATCGAAACGCGTCAGCACAGACGTTAGAACGCACGGTGACCGCCAGGGAGGAGCCCGTGAACTTGAGGCTCTGCAGGAAGAGAGAGATGACCAAGACGCATGTATCATTGAGCGTCAAGCGATAGAGCTTTCGGTAATTGCCAGGCGACTATACAAACACATCTGGGCTTGCGCACAAACCAAGCTCGCTCCCGCGATATCGAAGAAGGATGCTGCCGAGTTGTTCAGCTTCGTAAACCCACATCCCGCCGTCTCGATGGTGATAAGCGCACTCGGTATCATGATACTCGGTCGCGAGGATGTTTCCAGCGGAGAGTTTAAGCGGATCATGTCCCAGGACAAGCTTTTGATACAGCTGCAACGTTTTGACCCGGAGAAGCTGTCGCATGCCCACGCAGTAAAGGCCGCTGCACATCCTCGCAACCCCCTGTTCTCGCCCGACCACATTGGGCCGATCAGCTCCTGCGCGGGCCGCGTCTGTGACTGGTGCGTATACGTATTAACCCTCGCTAGCTGACTCGGTCGACATTCTCACGATCACCGAATGTTGCGCAGGATACTGACCGTGCTGCAAGCGTACGCGTGGAAAAATTATCCAGCCTTTCGGAGCGACCCCGAAACGTGGGAGTTGCTCGCATACTTGAAACTAGAGCTTGCTGAGTCCAAGTTTCCTCGATCGGCGTTCCGGCAGGGATTTTTCGGTTCTCATATGAATGACTCAGCGCCTACGAACGACGTACTCGCGCCTCCGATCGAGCACGCGATGCCCGAGTCAGCGACCAAGAAGAAGCTCACGGCAGCCGCGATGGCGCGTCGCGCCATCCAAGAGCAGCAGATGACACGGCTGGCGGCGCCGTCCGGTGTGGTGGAGGCTACGACCCTCGGTGGCAACGAATCTGTGTTCGTGTGTGCGGATGGGGTCACGAAGATCCCGTACACTCTGTCGGGGCAAGCGGTCGGAGGCAGTACCAAATGCAACTTGATCGTGTTCAACGACTTTTTCGACACGATGGAGAGCACGAAAGTGTTTTTCCGCCCCATTGTCGCAAAGCACGTAGGTGCGCGTGCGCTCTTCTTCAACCTGCCGGGCCAAGCAGGCTCCCAGTACCCTGTAAATGCTGCCGGCGGCCAGAGCCACGCGATGTTTAACAATGTCTGGTGTGGACACCGAGTGCACGAGCTGCTCCAGCATCTCCAGCATACGTCCCGATTCATCACGACGGGCTTGCCTTTCCACATTGTCGGTTTTGGGAACGGCGCGAACATCGCGACCAGTTTTGCCATCCAGTACGGTAAACACGACGCGTACATGGAAGACTTCCAGTCACTCGTGCTGCTCAACGGATTCGCGCGCGTGGACGCACAGCTCGCCGGCATCTTACACAGCACAGTGAACGTTTTCTCGTGCTTCCCGCCCGCACGACCGGACTTGCCAGTGACGTTCTTCTGCAAGTATTTGTTCTCCGAAGGCTATCTCGCCAAGGTCGACGTCAACCTGGCGCTCAGTATTTACACGGCCGTCACGAACCCCATCACGCTCGACGGTCGTATCCGGATCTGCCAAGGAGCGTTGCATCACGCCGACCTGGTCAGTGACCTGCCTCGCATCGCGGTGCCACTCGTGCTCGTCCAGTCCGTCGAGAACCTGCTCATCGCCCCGACGAGTGTGGATCCATTTCTGCAGCAACGCGTTAACATCGCGCACTCATGGTCGCATCAGCAACAGGTGCAATCCACTGGCTCCACGTCTGAGCCGCTGCCAACTAAGACGAAGAGACAGCTTCACCAGGTCTTGTCCACCCCAGGGAGTGCTTTCGTATCCTGGCTTCGGGCTGGCCATGAACTCCGGCAGGAGGCTAAGCCCTATGTGATGGAGCTTCTTGAGCTCATCGTCTGTTCAAGGGAGCTGTCGTCACGACCAGCGGAGGGTCCGAAGGACCCTCCGAGTTTCTCTCCACCAAAGGGGCACATCACATCGCCTGTCCATAGAGACGATCTAACGCGACGCACTCGACAAAAGGAGATGGGTGTATCTAGTGGTTCGTTCACTCAACCTGAAGAGCCGACGGTAGAACCGAACACAACGCCAGATCCAAACACTGCCGCAGTCTCCAAGATAAGTAGTCCCAAGCAGCGCGCTCATCCGGCGAGACAGCCCGACTTGGCTTCTGGAGTCGGTTCAAGCAAGGCCACTGCCTCTGAAAATCCGATCAAGGTTGCACCCACGGCGGCGGTCGTATCCTACGAGGTGGTGGACGAGGACGAAACACGCCGTGGTCGCTATCAGTCCGACTCCGTGCCGATCGTGGATAGAAGAAACCGTGAATCTGCAGATTCAGGTATGGCGCAGGCTGAACCCTCGAGAGTAGCCGAAGCGGCCTCGACAGAACTGCCACCCGCCAATGACCGCTTCGTGGTAGCTGGTGCACGTCAGGCGGAACAAGCGATGAGCCTGGACTTGAAGAGGCCGACGCTACCGCCAGCCGAGAAGCCAAACCCGCATGCCGTTAGCAAGCCGATGGACGCGAGCCAGCAGGAATACCAGGGGGCAATCGATGCCGAAATAGAAGCAGTTCGAGCGAGAATGGAGGCCGAAGAGAAGCGCCTTAGTAAGGAAGCAGAGGAGCTCCGCGAGCGTCAGCGCATTGCAGCAGAAGAGCGCATGGAGGCACTCAAGCAGGAGCAAGAGCGGCGGCGGCGCCAGTGGGAGGAAGAAGACAATGCGCGCCTCGCAGCGCTCGAAAAGAAACTGCGCGACGAACAGGCGGCTCGTGAGGACGCACGAAGGCAGCGCGAGGAGGAACTGCTCTTTGCGGACGTGGCAATCGTGGCTAGTGAACCAATCCTAGCTGACAAGCCTGCACAGAATCCCACGAGCTCATCATTTACGATTCCACGCTCGGATGATCTGGTGGCTTTGGGTGTCGATGCGATGAAGTCGAACATCCGCGCGAAACCCGACCTGCCGAGTGTGTTCGACCAGATGGAGGCAGAGGAGACAGCAAGAAAGCGAGTGGGGCTGCTGCGTGTGGACGACTTTGACGCTGTGAAAACGTCCATGGCGCAGAACTTCAACCACCATGTGAAGGAGCACGATAGCAGTCTTCGGCAGGAACTACTGCGTCGGAAACAAGGTCACGCAATCCGTATCCAGAAGCACATTCGAAGGTTTCTAGCGGTGCGGCGTGTAGCTAAGCTACGTCAACGCCAGCAGGAGGTTCGCATCCGCCGCTTTGCTGGCGGAGAAATTGTTCGCATTGTGCGAGGCTTCATAGGGCGTCGGCGCTTCCTGCGCCACCGAACCAAGTGCGTCCGTGACGCCCAAGAACGTGGGTGCGCGATCGCGATTCAGCGCCTCTTTCGAGGATTTGTCTGCCGTGTCAAGTTTCGTCGACTGCTGCGGAACAAGAAGGCCATCGTGGTGCAGCGCGTGTACCGAGGCCACAAAGGTCGACGATTCTGTGCCGAGTTGCGCGAGTCGCTGTTTGAGCGGCAGTTTCTGGATAGCAACGCGGCGAAGCTGCAAGCGACCTGGCGCATGCACGTGGCACGACATCGCTTCCTCACACAGCGCATATCGCTGCTAGCCGCGAACGAGATCCAGCGCATGTACCGTGGTCATCTTGGGCGTTTGGAAGCGAAACGAAAAAAGGCGTGGCGAGACGCCGAGCCTGGTCCGGAGCGACTGGCACTGGGGCTCAAGATGATAGAAGGTTCCAAGCAGGCGTTCGAGCGCCAGCAGAATGAGATCGACGCTCTGCACCGCGCACAGGAAGCGGTCGAGCGGCAAGTCAGCACAATCCACGCAGATCTGCAGGGCTCCGAAAAGGAGCTAGCAATCCTGGAGCGAGAGTTGCAAGAGATCGACCAGTTGGAAGCGGACTTGCGAGAACTGACTCACGAGGCCGAGATCCTCCACAACGGCGGACTAGAAGGTATTCTTCGGAGCACCAGCGCTGCCGCAGGCGCCGGTGACGGCCAGCGAGCCACACAGCCGTTGGGTAGCGGAATCCCCCCGCTGGGACCACCAGGTTCTGGTGCACTGCCGCCGTACGAAAAGGGAATTGAGGATGTGTTTGAGAACCGTGGCGACATGAAAAAGCGCCAGGCGGATGCGTACGCCGTGGAAATGGCGATCCAGATCAAACGTGTCGAGCGCGAGAAAAAGAAGAAAGATCTCGAAGCCGAGTTTACGAGCGTCTTCGCCGAGGTGCAGCAGAAGCGTCAGAGTCTCGCGGAGATGGAAGAGAAGCTCGCCGACATGGAGGCGACGCGCATGCGCAAGGACCGCGAGTTTGCGCGCATGCAGCGCAATCTCATGGAGTTGCTCGAAGAACAGAAGCTCGAATTGGAAAACCTCCGTGAGAAGGGCATCGAGCTGGAGACAGCAACAGCGACCTCGGCAGCTGCGGCAGCCGCGACGGCCATGAAGGCGAAGGAACACGAGAAGCGCTCCCAGGCGATGTTTGAATCCACGGAAGAGCTCATGAAGTTCCAGTTCATGTCCATGTCCCTGTCGTACTTCAGTTCGCTCAACATGCTCAAGAACCTCCGGGACATCAATGCAGACACGACGGCCGCCGCCATCACGTCAACGGCCGAGACAGCAGCAGCTGCAGCCGCCGCCGCCGCTGCCGCGAACATCCCGACGATGAAACGGCTCCAAGTTGGTGGCTCTGATCTCATGATGGCGGCGTCCCAGCTCAAGAAGGCCGAGCTCGACAAGAAGCTCCAGGAAGAAGAGGCGATCAAGCAGTCCAACCAGCAGCCGTTGCCCGACCAGGTCAAGGACTGGACGGTGGACGACGTCGGGCGGTGGCTCGACTCGCTGTCGTTGTCCATGTACAAGAAGGCCTTTTGCGAGGGCGCTGTCGACGGCGAGTTTCTGCTCGAGCTGCGCCCCGAGGACATGTCGGACGTGCTCGGCGTGTCCCACAAGCTGCATGTGCGCAAGATTATCGTCGCCCGCAACAAGCTGCTGCCGCTGTCCCAGCAGGAGCAGCTCCAGATCGACGCCGTTGAGCATGAAGAGCAGAGCCGGAATGCGCGCCAGGGAGGACCTTCAAGCTCGAACTCGCCTGCCACAGGTGCGTTGGATCTCGACACGGTGTTCTCGCAGGCACGCAACGGGCGTATGAAGCGACTGATCGAGAGCGTCGATGCGGGCTTCGACATCAATGCCGAGGACGACAAGGGGAACACGCTGCTGCTGATCGCGTGCCAGAACGTCAACATCAAGATGGTCGAGTTCCTCGTCGCCAGGCGCGCTAATGTGAACCACAGGAATGCGCAGGGCAACACGCCGCTCCACTTCGCGATGGCGTACGACACAGAAGGCAAGCTGGGCGAGTACTTGATCGCTCACGGCGCCGACGACACGATCGAGAATTCGTTCGGACTGACCGCGTACGATGGGCTGCAGCCTGAATGAATGAGCTCGGAAATGTGAGCCAATAATGTACAAAGAAAAGTCCAATACCATGGATTTCAGAACGATTAGCTACATTGCATATAGCTCGCGTGGTGGTTGCGTTAGGTTTCTCACTCGAGCATTCACTCGAAGAAATCCGTGAAGGCACCTCCATCATCGTTGTCGCGCTCGTCGTCTGTGTCACAATGGCTGTGTCTACTCATAATGTCGGCCTTGGCGGCTTCCAAAGCCGCATCGAGCCGTCCACTGCTCGTTCTTCGGCTGGCCTTACGCTTGGGGCTCCGATGCGGTGAAAGAGATCGACTCTCCGGGGCGCTCGGCGGGATGATCTCCGAGGTGAGCTGCGTGAATTTGATCACACGCGCCTTGAGCTCCTCCCGGAAGACGGCCGACGTGACGGCCTCGTGGATGACGATAGCCGCCTGGATATGATTCAGGCGATGCGTCGCGCGCTCCATTTTGCGGATCTTGCTCCCCTTGAGGAGTGTGCGCCACTTTTGGTCCACCTCGATATTCGACGGAAGATCCTCCACGTTGGAGTCATTCACGATATCCAAGACGAACTTGCCGAGTTTCCGCGCCACGTCGAAGAAGTACACCTTGTTGACTCCGTAGATGGCAAAGTCGAGGTAATCTTTTCGAGCAAACAAAAAACACCAATGGTGTGAGATTTCGTCCGCATCCACGAATCAAGGGGCTACCGCACGTACTGATGAATGCCTGCATCTCTTTCATGGACGCTTCGTACTCGGGGCCAAAACCCAATGGCTCGTCCAGCTCTTGAAGAAACCGAGGAAGTATGTGCCACTCAAGATAGCCTGTCGCGTCCGGATCAAACACCGACCACGTGGTAACAAAATTCTCATACTGCAGAAACAGAACAACGCACCGTTGGCTTCCTGAGTTCCCATGAAATGGGGCATGCACAAGCCAGGGCTCACCTGCTGAGGAAGAAGTACACCGCTCGCTCGGTATTTTTCGTTCGTGAAGCCCTCGAGAATAACGGCGATCAAAATGTTGAGCAGCACGAACGTCACGAGCACCGTAAAGCTGCAAAAGTAGATGTATGCGACCTGGGTGCCGCACCCGTTGAGCGGGACGCAGCCCTCACTATCACTGAATCCGCACATCGAGGCATCATACGCCGGGTCGTTCACGCAGTCTTCATTAGACGCCAGTTCGTGCATGAGATCGTTCCAACGCTCGCCGGTGGCGCATCGCATGAGCGTGATCATGGCCAGTGAGATGGACTGGAAGTTGGTGTGCGGCGTGACCAGCGTGCCCATCTTGACTTTGGCGAAGAGCTGGACGCCAAGTGCGGCGTAGATAAAGAACACCAAGAACAGCAGCCCTCCGATACTCACGAGCGGCGGCAACGTGATGATCAAGGTGTTAGTCAGCTGCCGAAGGGATGGCCACGTCTGGATCAATTTGACGAGCCGCGCGACCCGGAAACTGCGAATCGTCGTTGCACTCGTACCCACTTCGTTACCGCTTATCCACGTGTAAAACATGCCGAAGAACGAGCTGACGACGACCGCAAAATCGAATATGTTCCAGGAATCCTTCCAGTAGTAAGCCCCCAGGCCGATAATCTTGACAGCAGCTTCAACCGTGAACGCGAAGGTAAAGAAGTAGTTGGAGTAGTCAAGCACCATGCGATACAAATCTTCCTCGCCAAAGTAGTGGAGAGCCATGACGAAGGTGTTGAGGATGATACAGCCCATAGTCACGGTCTCCAGCGTCTGGCTGAGCGCGACGCGGAAGCAAACCTTGCGGATCTTGTTGCGAGGCGTTTTCATCTTGCGGAGCGGGCGGGTATTCAGAATCGCGTCGCTGATCATGAGCCATTCGCGTTGGGAACTGGACAGCAGAAACGTACCATCGAGTTTCTCTTTCATGCGGTTGAAGTTTTCGATCACGACTCCGATGAACAGCTGAATTACAAAGGACGAGCCACAAAAGATGAAGACGATAAAAAACATCGTCCATCGTTCGCGGTAATTCCGGCGTGGCTGCATATCGATGTCGGTCGCGTCAACACTGGCGAGCATGATGGTCACCCACCCTTCGGTTGTGCTGATCTCAAAGAATGTCCGCCAGCCGAGCAACACGTTGTCGAAGCTCTGCGGGATGGTTCGTGACCACGTCGCGTTGAGCCACCCGCATACCATGCGCGAAGTTGGGGCCGCCGAAACGGCGTCATAGAGCGAGTACGCCGCCGAGGTGTTCAGCCCAACAAACCAGCTCTGCTCGACTTCTGTGAGGTTGCTCCACGCGCGGGGGTACGTGACTAGCTGCTGCTGCAGCGCTGAAAGCGCGTCGAATGCCTCTCCGTTGCAACTATAAAGCTTGCCCTTCAGGTTATTCACAGCGAGGATGCTGAAGATTGTCAGCATGAGTAATACGACCATGAGCACGTTGACGATCTGTGGAATAGCGGCGAAGAGGGAGCTCACGACGAGCTTCATACCAGCATTTCGATTGATGAGCCGCAGCGGACGCAGAGCGCGGAATGTGCGCAGGGTCTTGAGGAACTTGAACTGTGAGTTGTCCGCTTGCAGACCAAACACGGAGATGATAGTGATGACAAAGTCCATCACATTCCAGTAGTTTGTGAGGTAGGCATCCGTGTTGAAGAACAGACCCTGGGCCACGATTTTGATCAGAACCTCGACGAGGAATAATGTTGTTAGCACGAGGTCGGCCCAAAGGAGAATATCAGGCATAATGCTCTCTGGGAGCGTCAGCGGATTGTCGAGCACCACTGCGACAGTGCTCGTCAGTACCAGTACAAGCAAGATCTTGTCAAAGTGTGGATGATGCATGATCGCCCACGCGTTCTTGCGCACCCAGCTGCGTGGACCAAAGAGGTAGAGCGAGCGTCCGGCTGGATTCCGAGGCCTGGACTGCTCCGGGGACAAGACAGTCTTGGTATTCTTCTGATTCATTGCTGCGAGCGCAAGCGCAGACATGGGAGCTGCATGCGCACCCGCAGTACCCCCTTTGGTTGGCGACCCGTTCCCTTGCCCAAGGGCTGCTTTGAACGAGTTTTGCATCTCTAACGACTTGGAGTTTCTCTGCCGAACCAAATTCGAGCTCTTACGCTTTTGCTTGCCGAGCGCCAAGTCTCCAGAGGTGATAGAGGGGCGCGTCAGCATCACCCTCGACTTGCGCCGTAGTTCGTCTTTCTCGATAGCAAGGCGCTCGACGTCTTCTTGTTGGTCTTCAAAGTTGCCTAGCAAGATGGCCAAGAACAGGTTGAGGAGAATAAAGTTGCCGAGGACGACGAGCGAGATGAAGTAGATGACGCATGACCATCCTGTCGACCGCCAGCCGTCGATCATTACATTTGTCCAGTTTTCACCCGTGAGAATCTGAAAGATCGTGACCATCGACCACAAAATCGTGTCAAAGTTTGCACGCGGAATGTAGCTCGGCGCCTCGGGAGATGTCAAGTCCAGCGGATAGCCGTGCTCGTCAAAGCGGAATCGATTGCCGAAGACTTGCATGCCGATGAGCGCGTAGATGTACATGAAGAGCAGGAGCAACACGCTGAAGTTGCCAATCTCTTTGATCGTGCTCACGATCGTCGACAACAATTTCTGGAGTGACGGCCAAAAGCGTGCGAGCTTGAACAGCGCGAAGATCCGGACAGATCGCAGACCGGAGAATGAGGAAACGTGGACCACGTTCTGTTTCAAGAAATGAGGCGGCGAAAGACACACTTCAGTGACACTGATGATGACGACGATTGCATCAAAGATATTGCAGCCGTCGTCCTTCCAGGGCTTGAATCCCAAACCAATAAACTTGAGCACAGCGTCGATTGTGAACGCGATCGTGAGGAAGAAGTTGAGGATGTCAACGACGTGACTGAGACCGTCGTCGATTGGGTATTGGTCCAGCGACAGGATCACCGTGTTGAGAAGAATCAGCAGCGTCCGGATAACATCGCATATCCAGTGTTCAACGATCAGTCGCACTTGAGGCACACCAGAGCGAGACACAATCGGCGATAAACCCACGGGAGCGAACTCTTTCATGGACACGAATTTCCCGGCTTCGAGTTCATTTTTGACGCGCTCTTCCTCAGCCTCGATAAACGACTGGTCAGAAAAGTTCTCCCAAATGACGGCGAGCGCCAAGTTGAGCATGAAGAATGAGCCAAATAGCACGAATGTGATGAAGTACACGGCCGAGGCTGTGCCGTATCCAGCATCTCCGAGCGTATACATGATGTCACTCCATCCTTCACGAGGCATACACACGAAGAGAATGAGCGCCGCCGAACCGATGCTGTCGAACGATGTGATACCGTAGTTGAGGTTGGGTGTATAGGTGCCAATGTTGAGCGCAACACGGTTTATAGTTTCATCCGGGTGTATGAATCGGAAGTTGCCGAAGTTGTCATAGTCAGAGCCGCATGTTTGCTCACCCGGACAGCTCCGGAACGGCTTGTGCCTCCGCTCCTTCGCGCTATCTTCACTATTGCTGTAGTCGATGTTGCACGTCTGCGCGTCGTCGTCGTTGTCCGCGACTGGCCAGTAGCACACTCGCGGTGTGTACCACGGTGACGACTCGTGCGTCCACGAGCTGTCATCGAGCGGGATGAACTGTCCGTTCTCTTCTCGACACCGGAATGCCGTCGCGTTGGCGATGACGCGCGCTTGGTACTCTTCAAGCTGGTCAAACGTGAGCGTTGGGTCGAGCACGACTGGAAATGGCGTGAGTCGACACCGCGCGTGGAAGACGCCGCTCCAGAGCTGCACGCCGACGACGCCGTAGAGGAAGAAGAGAAACGACAAAAACGCCACGACGGAAAGCAGCTCCGGGATGGAGCGCAGCAGCGCCGTGACGAGCTTCTTGATACCCGGCACGGCGTTGAAGAACCGCAGCGGGCGAAGCACGCGTAGCGCGCGCAGCCCCGAGACGTTCGGGATGCCCGGAATGACGGCGATGATACCCACGAACACCACGACAAAGTCGATCCAGTTCCACGGGTCCATGAGGTACGCGCCGCGCCCGATAAAGAGCCCCATGGCGATGATCTTGAGCGTGCACTCGACCGCGAAGATGGCTGTGAAGATGACGTCGGCGTACGAGACGACGGCGTTGCGCAGCGAGTTGTCGGTGTCCAGATCGCCGTCGGCCTGGACGTGCGCGAGGTCGGGCAGCGCCAGAATGATCGAGTTGGCGAAGATGAGCGCGAGCACGACCTGCTCGAAGGTCCTGGAGGTCGTGAGCCACACCACGCGCCGCCGGAACGCGCTGGTCTCGCCAAAGTACCACAGCGAGTTGGTCGCGAAGAGCAACCGGCGCCCGTGCGCGTAAAAATTGTACCGGTCCGCGACGTCCGGCGAGCCGTCGTCGTCCACAAAGCTGCCGGGCGCGTTGTTGATCACGTTCTGGACAAACTCGGGCGGCGGCGCCAGCGACGGCCGGACGCGCGCGCCCGCGGCGGCGGCGTTCGCGGCCGTGAGCAAGTTGTTGATCGACGGCGACGACGCGTCATAGCCCGCGCTCTGGCGCCGCGCCCGGAGCGAGCGCCGGCCGGTGGAGCGCGGCGGCGACGTCGCCCCGGAACCAGCGAAGTGCTTGCGCGTGCGGCTCTGCTCGACGCTCGTGACGAACGCGCCGAACGCGAGCGTGGCGGCCGTGCCCCCGACGGGCACAGCGCCGTATGGGCGCGTCACGGCCGTGGCCTTCTGGCCCGTCACCGCGTCCATATCACCGCGTTACGAGCGTGACGTTGTCGTCGTCGTCTCGCTCGATGTTGCGTGCGTGACAGCACAGGCGGCGCGGAGGAAAGAGAAGGGGAGGAGGCCGATTGCGCTAATCCCACATCACCACCCTTTTTTGGGGGGGGGGGGTTCCTTTTGTTAGGCGCGCGAACGAGTTGCCGTTGCACAACGGAAAACGTCCACGCCATCGGCAAGGTGAAATACGGTATTCTATATGGTGTATTTACACATCGGCGTCTCTATGGCACACGTTGCTTCTATAACTTACGGTAACGGGATGGCGCTACAAGGCCTCTTCCTCGTCGTCGAGGTCCAGGCGGTGCGCGAACGAGCCGTGGCGGCGCTGCACGAGCCAGACATCGTCGGCCACGGCGCCGTAGAGGCCGTGCGCGGCCGGGTTCTCCGGGTCCGACTCGACTTGCTGCCAGTGCAGGTGCGTCGCGTTGTGCACGTGGAGCCGCGAGTAGCCAAAGATGGCGTTGCGGAACGCGTCCCACGGCGCCACGGGCTTCTCGAACGCCTTGCGCATGATGCTCAGTTTGTACTGGCCCGAGGCGCCCGTGAGGATGTGCGTGGTCGCGCGCATGTCGGTCGTGCGCCTCCACGTGCGCCCGCGGTACACGTCGAACGCGCGCTCGTAGTTGTGTTGGTGGCCGCAGATGTACAGGTCCACGCCGTGCTCGTAGAACAGGTCCTCGAGCCGCTCGCGCAGCAGCGCCGCGCCCTTGCCGCAGTTGGCCTCGTCCGACGTGCAGTACATGGGCCGGTGGCCGATCACGATGAGCCACGGCGTCTGCTCGCGCTTCGAGTTCGCCTCCTTGAGGTCGCGCCGCAGCCACGCCTCCTGGCGGTCGACCACGCCCAGCCCGCGCGAGCTGCCAAAGTAGAGCTCGGTCGAGACGACCACAAAGTGCACGAGCCCGACGTCGAACGAGTAGAACCAGTTGTTGGGCGCGTCGCCGTTGCCCGAGACCACGCGGCCAGTGTTGGACGGCATGTTGCGGAAGCGCTCCGTGTAGTGGCCGAACGCGCCGTGGGTCTCGTGGTTGCCCGGCGCGACCATGAACGGCACGGACGCCGCGATCGGCTCCATCTCCTCCATAAAGATGTCGCCCACGCGGCCGTCGGCGAGGTGGAGATCGTACGCGTAGTCGCCCATGGACACCACGGCGTCGACCGCGCCCTCGGCGACCTCGGACTGCATCATGGGCAGCGTCGCCGCGTTCTGGTAGCCAATGTCGCCCGTGACGAGGAACCGCATGGGCGACGAGCCGTCGATCTGCGCACGCGAGGGCGCCGTCTTGGTCGAGAACGGGATGGTCCACGAGTACCGGTCGTTGCCCACGACGTACGTATAGTGCGTGTTGGTCTTGAGCCCCGTGAGCTCCGCGACGTGCATGAAGCGCGTCGACTTCTTCTTGCCGCTGTCCGCGAACAGGCTGGTCGTGGCCTTGGCGGTCACAGGCGTGTGCTTGTCGATGTGCATGCGGTAACCTTCCACGAGCTTGATGTACTGCACGGTCGTCGCCGTGCACTCGCCCATGGTCGTCCACTGCACGCTGAAGCTGCCAGGCGTCTTGCCGTACGCCGTGTGGACGTGCTTGGCGCGGCACGCGATCTGCTCGGGCTGCGTGAGGATCGTGTTGTGGCCCAGGCGGTGCACACTGGACCAGCCGTGGAACGTCGAGCCGACCACAAACTCAAAATCGCCCTCCGTCGCGTTGAGCTCGATCCAGGCCTTGTGCTTGGTCGCGTTCTCGCCGCGCTGGTAGTGCGTGATCGCCGGCTGGCGCGCGAACGCGCCCACGGCCGCGACGGCGCGGTACCGCACCTCGACCGACGCGTCGTCGCTGCACGCCTGCCATGGGTCCACGTCGTCGTCGTTGCTCGGCTTCTTGTTCTTGTGGACCTTTTTGATATACGTGCGGCGCGTGGACCACTCGACGACCGCGCGCGTGCCGAGAACGAACGAGCGGATGTCGTGCGGCACGCAGTTCTCGATCTCGCGCTTGCGCATCTCGTCCTTGTCGTCCTCGTCCAGCGCCTCGAACGCCTCGTCGTCCAGCAGGTGCTCGTGGAGCGCGTGCGCCGCCGCCACCAGCAGCGCCAGCGCGAGCAGCAGCAGCAGCAGCGCGCGCGCGCGCGTCAGGACGCCATGCTTGGCCATGGAAGATCGCCGAAGCGGACGCGACGTCCGGAGAGCTGGTGCGCTGTGGTGGGGATTCTGGATCTGCCGGGGACAGGAAGGACGAACGGAAGCGTCGGCAGTTGAGCGCGTCCTCCGCGCGCCTTGTTGACGGAGTGGACCCTCTTCGCGACGATTGGTGGAACGGATCGAGGATTCGAGGGTATACAAAACGTAGGTAATGCCAAATCTGACTCTCAACCTTCGATGGGTACCGTAATTTACGGATCTTTGCGAAGTGAATGGTTCGAAATTTTCCTGGAATTCGGAGTGGGGTTCCGAATTCATCTGGGTCGCATGACTGTGCGACTGAACGTGGCGCGACCTTCGCGCGACATTTGCATCGGAAAACCTCCGGACAACAAACCGATATAATACCGGTATTTTCTTCTCCAAATACTGACATTGGGTACATGTCACTATCAACGCGGATGGGTTCACTTTCGACTTGGCCACAAGAACGCGTCCGGCGCTCTCATTCGCAGATCCCAAGTGTCCTTCCATTGGCTGAATATGAACAAACGTCTAGAAAGCGCTTTTGACGATCCTCAAAGCTCGCTCACTTCCATGGACCCGGCCGCCCAGTCCCCATCAAGACACGCAAGACCAGCTCCCCACTCCGCCCGCCCGAGTGACACCATGGCGACGACCGTGAAGCAGCCGACGTGGTACCCGCCGCGCCCCATGGACTCGCTCGTCGAGTACTGGGAGAAGCACTACCCGCTGCGCCTCTCCAACTCGCTCACGCGCACCAAGAACGCGTTCGTGCCCATGAAGGGCAAGCGCGTGCTCTGGTACATGTGCGGCCCGACCGTGTACGACCAGACGCACCTGGGCCACGGCCGCACGTACACGTGCTTCGACTACGTGCGCCGCATCCTCGAGGACTACTTTGGCTACGAGGTGGAGCTTGTCATGAACGTCACGGACATTGACGACAAGATCATCATCCGCGCCGCCGAGAACGGCTGGCTCGAGGCCCACGCCGGCCAGGAGCTGCCCGCGAACAAGGACGAGCGCACCAAGCTCGTGATGGAGTGGGCGTCGCAGCAGCCCGCGGAGGAGAACATGCGCCGCACGACCGAGCTCTCCAAGTACTGGGAGAAGTCGTTCCTCGAGGACATGGCGCTGCTCAACATCAAGACGCCGACGGTGCTCACGCGTGTGAGCGAGTACGTGCCCGAGATCATCGAGTTTGTCGAGGGCATTATCAAGAACGGCTACGCGTACGAGAGCAACGGCTCGGTCTACTTTGACACGGCGGCGTTTGGCCAGTCCAAGGGCAAGGCCTACGGCAAGCTGCTGCCGGAGAACGTTGGCCAGTCGGAGCTGCTCGCCGAGGGCGAAGGTTCGCTTTCGCTGGGCAAGAGCGACAAACGCAACGTGAGCGACTTTGTGCTCTGGAAGAAGTCGAAGAAGGGCGAGCCGTTCTGGCAGTCGCCGTGGGGCGAGGGTCGTCCAGGCTGGCACATTGAGTGCTCGGCCATGGCCAGCGACACCATCAAGCACCTCGCCGGTGGCCAGATCGATATCCACTCGGGCGGCATCGACCTGCGCTTCCCGCACCACGACAACGAGATCGCGCAGTCGGAGGCGTACTTTGACTTTTCGCAGTGGGTTAACTACTTTGTGCACACGGGCCACCTCAACATTGAGGGCCTCAAGATGTCCAAGAGCTTGAAGAACTTTGTCAAGATCCAGGAGGCGCTGATGGACAACACGGCACGCCAGCTGCGATTCCTGTTCTTGCTCCACAAGTACAACACGCCGATGGACTACAACGACAACTCGATGGACGAGGCCGTCACGGTGGAGCGCTTCTTCAGCGAGTTCTTCCAGAACGTCAAGGCCAAGCTCCGCGAATTGGGCGTCGAGAAGAGCCAGAAGTGGACCGACGTCGAGAAGAAGCTGAACAGCGTCGTGCTTGACACGAAGGAGAAGGTCCACATTGCGCTTGCGGATGACTTGAACACGCCGCTTGCGATCTTCCACCTGCAGCAGCTCGCGAAGGACGTGAACCGCTACCTCGCCAGCAACACCGAGCACGTGTCGATGATCATCCGCTCGGCGGCCGAGTACATCACCCACATCCTCGGTGTGTTCGGCCTCGTGCCGGGCACGGACATCGGCTTCCCGCTGAACGCAGGTGAGGGCGGCGACCAGGAGACGGTGCTCGCGCCTGTGCTCGACATCTTTGCGCAGTTCCGTGACCAGATTCGTGAGGCCGCGCGTTCGGGCATGGCCAGCGGTAGCGTCAAGGACCTCGCCAACACGATCCTTAACTTGTGCGACGTCGTCCGTGACGAGCAGCTCCCGCACGCCGGTGTGCGTCTCGAAGACCGAGCCGGCAGCAGCTCGATCTGGAAGCTCGCGAACAAGGAGGAGTTGCTCGAGGAGCTCCAGAAGAAGGCCGACGAGAAGCTCAAGAAGGAGGAGCAGAAGCGATTGCGCCTCGAGGAAGAAGCCCGTAAGAAGGCCGAGCTCGAGGCCAAGGCCAAGGTCAAGCCCGAGGAAATGTTCCTCGAAGAGAAGGACAAGTACTCCAAGTTTGACGAGCAGGTACGCCCTGCGGTGGATAATTCTCTTGACTCTGAAATTGGCGGAACTAACTCAAACTCTCTCTTACTCACAGGGCATGCCGACGCACGACGCTGCGGGCGAGCCGCTCAGCAAGGGCGCGCTCAAGAAGCTCGCGAAGGACTATGCCAAGCAGAAGGCCCTGTACGAGAAGCACCAGCAGTAAAAAGCTCGTCGCACACGTCGCAGATATCCGCAGATAGCTGCCATTGGTCCATAGTAGGTGAATATAACCCAATCAGACATTTGATTGTTTCTAATTGGCTAAAAATAGCGCTTCGTTGGGAGGTCCCCCTCCATCCTGTCATTCCCTCTCTTGATCCCACCTCCAGAACGTGCAAATGGCCTCCAACACCAGCGGCAAGCGCGCCAACTTTGAGCTCGCGCGCGGCGTGAACGCCTTCAGCGCCAACAGCCAGTCACGCCGTAACGGCCGCTTCGCCTACAAGCGCGCGGAGCCTGCGGCGGCGGCCGCGGCCGACGACCAGAAAAAGGCACCGCAGTACTCGACGCGCCGCTGGTACCCGGCCGACTACATCCCGAAGAAGCTGCCGTCGGCCAAGACCGCGCGCAACAGCCAGAAGCCGGCCAAGCTGCGCAAGTCCATCACGCCGGGCACCGTGCTCATCCTGCTCTCGGGCCGCTTCCGCGGCAAGCGCGTCGTGTTCCTCAAGCAGCTGGCGTCCGGCACGTTGCTGGTCACAGGCCCGTACAAGATCAACGGCGTCCCGCTGCGCCGCGTGAACCAGGCGTTCGTGATCGCGACCTCGACCAAGGTCGACTTGGAGGGCGTCGTGCTCCCGGAGATCGACGACGCGTACTTTGCCAAGCCCGCGGCCGCCAAGAAGTCGGGCGAAGACAAGTTTTTCGAGTCGGGCGACGAATCGGTACGTTGAGTTCATGTTGTGCCTATTGCAGTCTGCCTCTGTCTTTCTCTCCTGAACCATGGAGGGCGCAGAGGCAGACTCTATCTTGCTGGTCTATACTGTCGTCGCGGACCGTCCGCCTTCTGTGTGGGTGACCCCTCTGGGGGGAGTCCATGAAGGCTGTGCACATTTTTAAGCGCTTGGGATCGCTGTGCCGGACGGGTTCTCCGTAAACAAAGCTCCCCTCGAAGCTGGTCGGTTGACCCCCTTCCTGTTTGTATCAGGCCCCCCGCGTGATCTCGGAGCAACGCAAGACGGACCAGAAGTCCGTGGACGCCGCGCTCTTGCCCAAGATCGAGAACGACGCGTACCTGCGCGCGTACCTGAACGCCAAGTTCTCGCTCACGAAGAACGACCGCGTCCACGAGCTGCGCTTCTAAGTAATCCTTGCAAGTGTCGAGAGGTAAGTGTGAGCGGCGCGGAGAGTTGATCTCTGCGTAGTAAGTAGGTGATAGGTAATAGAGGTTTTGGAAACTCGCCCCTCGCTGTCAACACTGCTGCTTTGCTGCTACCGGTATGAACAAGTGGCTACTTGGTGCGGCTCCGCAGGTACCGCAGTCGGTCGCGCAACGCCTGTCTTGTCCATTCCAGCTCGAGCTCAATCCCTGCTCTCGAGTGGGTCGCCAGGATGTGCTCGACGGTGACCATCGAGTTGGTTTCATTTTTGCCACTCTCACTCAAATCGGACTCGGATGGCGCAATAGGTTCTTCGTGCTCCATCTCGTCGTGGTGTGCTTGGAGCGCATGATCACCCTCTTCTTCGACAAGCAGCTCCTCATGTGATGATGCTTCACTTTCCCCGCCAGCGTGTGTTGGTTCCTCGCTGGTACAATCCTCTTCATCTTCCAATGACACCGCCAAGGCAGATGTGGGAGATACCACGGAACATTCGTCGTTGTGATGGATGTTCGTGTCTTCACCCGCTTCTCCACCAACACCCTCGCCATCGCCACTTAAACCGGCGTCCGCATCGGCACGCTCGCAATCGCTGGGGGCATCCGGAAACGAAGATACCCACCCAAACACGTCGTCCTGGATGCGCGGCAGTCGCAGCAACGTGCTACCATCCTCCGGCCAGCCGTGTCGCTGCGGCTTGGGCAGCGCGAGCAGGAGCCGCTCCATCTCGACGTCCGCCTCCATCTCGCGCATGAAGGCCTCGAGATCCGCGCGCACGGCCCACACGACGCGTCGGCGCGTGCGCCAGCCGCGGAACACGCGCTGGATGCGCCGCGCCGCGCACTCGTGCGCTTCCAGACGCCCATGCCGCGCCGTCGTCATTTTGACCGAGACCGACCGAATAGGCTAGCCTCGCTTTTCCCGTATCTATCGTTTCTATACTTGTGAACGGCTCCCCACAAAGATTCCCATTACCTCGTTTCAATGACACACACCCAATTGCTGACGCTCTGGACCCAGCGCCCCACGCAGAAAACCCGGCACCACAACGGCCGCATGTCACTATCACCCACGTCAGCTTCAAAGACGACGACGACAAAGAACAAAAATCCCACCACCAACAATCGACGACGAACCAACATGGGCGCGCTCTCCAAGCTCGCGCCGCCGGCGTCCGTGGGGACCGCAACGCTCTGCGCGGGCGCCGCGGGGCTGCTGCTCGCCGTGCAGCTCGTGCGGCACCGCGAGGCGCTGGCGGAGCTGGTCGCGGACACGAGGAAGCGCGTGCTCTTCTGGCGCTCGATGCGGCGCCGCTTCGAGAACCAGCGGCTCGACCGCCTGAGCTCCGTGGGCGAGGGCCGCCGGTCGAACTGGATGTGGCGCAAGGCGGAATGCGGCGACGAGAGCGACAGCGACGCGGCCTCCACCGACGGGCTCATGAGCTCGCAGAAGAAGCTCGTGCTGGTCATGGTCGGGCTGCCGGCGCGCGGCAAGAGCTTTGTCGTGAACCGCGCGACGCGGTACATCGAGTGGCTCGGGTTCCCCACCAAGATCTTCAACGTGGGCAACTACCGGCGCAAGATCGGACTGGCGGGTGAGGACGCGAGCTTCTTCTCGGCCACCAACTCGGACGCGACGCGGCTCCGCGAGGACATGGCCATGAGCGTGCTGGACGAGCTGCTCGAGTGGCTCGAGGGCGACGGCCACGTGGCCGTGTTCGACGCGACCAACACCACGCAGATCCGGCGCAAGCACATCTTGGACCGCGTCGCGTCGCACCGCAACGTGCGCGTGATGTTTGTCGAGTCGATCTGCGACAACGCTGCGCTGCTGGACGCCAACTACCGCCGCAAGTGCTCGAACGACGACTACAGCGCGAAGGATCCGGAGAAGGCGCTGTCGGACTTTGTCCAGCGCGTGCACGAGTACGAGAAGGTGTACCAGACCGTCGAGGATACGGAGGACGACGGCAACGTGTGCTACGTCAAAGTGTACAATGCCGGCGAGAAGATCCAGGCGCGGTTCTGCCAGGGCTTTTTGCAGAGCCACATCGTGTCGTTGCTCCAAAATATCCACCTGTTCCCGCGCCGCATCTGGCTCGTGCGACCCGGCGCCAGTATCACGAGCTGCCGTGGCATTCTCGGGCTCGACACGGACCTGGCGCCCGAGGGCCACCGTGTGGCCAAGGCCATTGCCAACTTCATTGATCGCCAGGAGTTCACGCGACCATTTGAACTGTGGACGAGCGCGATGAAGCGATCGCGCCAGACTGCGAGCTACGTGTCGACCAAGCACCTCAAGCGGTTCGTGGCCACAACGCTGCTGAACGAGCTTGGAGGCGGCGACTTTGAAGGGCTCACACACGACGAGATCAAGCACTTGTACCCGAAGCATGCGCGCGCGCGTGAGCAGGACAAGCTGCGGTATCGGTACCCAGGTGTCGGCGGCGAGAGCTACGTGGATGTCATCAGTCGCCTGCGTTCACTGATCATCGAGTTCGAGCGCAAGAAGCGAGACGTGCTGGTGATCTGTAACGAATCGATCTTGCGCTGTCTGCTCGGCTACTTTGTGGGTATCCACGCCGACAAAGTGCCCTATTTGGACTCGTACGAGAACACGGTGATCGAGCTGAGCCCGCACCGTGACGGCTGCGATATGAAGCTCATTCCGCTGGATGTCGACGACGTCCGAACCGACGAGATTCTGCCGCAGCCGAGCCCTAAGCTCATGCGCACCATGTCAACGTAATTTACGCCGACGAAAGAACGAACGATGAGAAACCATGGAGTGGGGAATGAAATGCAAAGTGTATTTTTGTGCATGCTGTCTTTGGACGTGCGGAATGCGTGACAAGTAGAGCTGGACTGAAGGAGCGGATTGATAAGAGCCGCCTTTGAATGCGGTGACCGGTGCAGCCGAACGCTGAGCCCGATGGAAGCCAAGGAAGAGAAGATCCGCGTTGCGGTTCGCGTGCGCCCGCTTTCCGACTCGGCCAGTTCGTCGTTCCAGAAGGAAGCCATCACCGCCAGCCCAGACGGCCAGCACGTGCTCGTGTATGGCGACGCCAGTCGCTCCAGCGTCGCAAGCTTCCGCTGCGGGACGTTTCTACCGGCGGAGATCACTCAGCACGATGTCTTTGAAGAGATACGCGCGCCAGAGCTCGTGGAGGCAGCGCTCGACGGCTTCCCGGTGACCATCTTCGCGTACGGCCAGACAGGCGCCGGCAAGTCGTTCACGATCTTTGGCAAGGAGGACGTTTCTGCGTCGGGAGCGGGGAAAGGGTACGGAGGAGGGGTCGTCGGGGACACCGACGGCATCTTGCCGCGCGCGGCGATGCGGCTCATGGAAGTGGCGGACGAGCGCCGTGACATGTTCGAGTACACGCTGCGCGTGACGTGCGTCGAGATCTACAACGAGCAAGTGCGCGACCTATTCGATACGAAGAAGGAATCGCTGCCCGTGCGCCACTCGAAGGACCATGGTTTCTACCTGGAGAACGCGACGGTCGTACAGTGCAAAACCGCGAAAGAGATCATTCGTGTGGTCAAGTTAGCGGCGACAAACCGCATCAAGTCAGCCCACTTGCTGAACGAACGGTCCAACCGGAGTCACTGCCTCGTGACGATTTACATTGACTCGACCCCGCGCGACCCCGGCATGGGCGCCAAGAAGTACGGCAAGTTGACCATCGTGGACTTGGCCGGAAGCGAGCGTGCCAACGACACGGGTGCAGTCGGTCAGCAACTCAAAGAGACCGGCCACATCAACAAGAGTCTCTACTGCCTGAACAAAGTGATCCACGCGATGACGGCCAACAACAAAGCTGGGGCGAGCGGCAAATCCAAGTTCGTGCCGTATCGAGACTCCAAGCTGACCATGGTAAGAACCTCTCCAAGGGAACACCGTGGTTTGGCGTCGCCGGTTGGGTTGACCACTGAACCGTTTCATGTGTTGTAGCTCTTGATCGACAGCTTGGGAGGCAACAGCAAGACGCTTATGATCGCGTGTGTGAACTCGGCGCCGCAGTTCGCGGTGGAGTCGACTCGAACCCTCGAATTTGCGATGGGCGTCGCCAAGATCAAGAATCGACCGACCGCAGTGCTGAATCCACATGTCCGTGCCTTGCTGTACTCGGTTGATCACAGTTTCAACTTAGACCTCTGACATTTTCTGGGTGATTGCAGGAGAAACTTATCATCGACTTGAAGGAAGAGATCCGTCTTCTGAAGCTGGAGAACATGATGTTGCGGTCGCGAACGCCAGGCTGTGCGGATTTGCAGAGCCTAGCTCTCCATATCGATGTATCGTTTGCTGATCGTGTCTCTACCTGCTACAGATTTCATGGAGCACCCGGAAACCATGGAGGGAATGGAAACACTAGAAGGGCACGCGCAAGAGGTGGCGACGAGTCCGCTGGGACGAGCTCTCTTGAGCGGGCGACATCGACCGGAAGATGTGAAGGCGATGCAGCAAGACAGATTTCGATCTTATGGAGACAATAACAACGAATTCGAAAGCGAAGCAGCGACAGCAACGCTGGTTGCGACGGTTCGTCGAGCCAAAACCTCAGAAAGAGGAGCGATGGGGGCCGGGTTGAGCGGGATGTACGTCTACTGTGGTCACAAATCGAGCTAGGAGAGCGCTGGTTCTGACTCGCTTGTGCTGATTGCAGAAAGAAAATGGCCGCCCAAAGAAAAAGCGAGAATGCGTCAAAGAAGGGCAAGAGTGGGTACGTGAAACGCGTCTCTCGATCTCCTCAAAGAGTGTAACTCCACTTACGGACGTCGTGGTTCACCAGAATACTAAAAGGGAAGAAGCAGAAGAAGAAGGCACCCCCAGAGGCTACTTCCTACGCCGCCCAGTCGCTGCCTGATGGATTTGCACTCCCGCCAGTGAGGCAAAATGTTGCGCTCTTCCACAAGCGGTCTCCAGGAGCGTCACTGGTGGGCGACAAGAGCATCAATCGCGCGCCCGCTCCAGTGCACCGCCCCGCCTCCCCGCCACCAGCGTACGACGATCTCTTTGGGATCGAGACCGTCTCTGTCAGTGCATCAACATCTGATAACATCCAAGACCAGCACGCCACTGTCAAGCGGTCCTCCGCCTCGCTAGCATCTCTACAAACCACGACCCCGCCGCTAAACCCTGGCGACCAGATTCAGAAGCTGCTCCGCGACATGCTGGTGCCTGCCCAGCCGACCGCCACACGAAATGCCCGCAAGGCGCCAACTCCAGAGCTCAAGTCACGCGCAAGCGGCTCCGGCATGGCGCTCGTCGGTGCCGCGTCCGCACTCACGCCGCCGCAATTCGAAGACGCCCGCACAGCGGATCTCTTCCAGCAGCTCTGCCGACTGTAGCCATTCCCGGTTCCAGGATCTCACCTTGTTTTGTTTAAAACTAATAAACCTAACCTTGCTTTGGCGACAGTCTCAATTAGAAGCGCGGTCCTCTATTCAATACGTTTGTAGCTGGTCCAACCAACAAACCCACTCAAGGTCTCCGCAACACAACGTCACAGAAGCCAACATGGGCACCAAGGGCAACCACGGCGCGCGCAACAAGAGCGGCAAGCAGAACGGCTTTGGCGGCCAGAAGAGCCGGGACGCCAAGCGCAATGGGCTCTCGCAGGCCATGCGCAGCGGCGGCGGCGGCGGCGGAGGAGGAGGTGGCGGAGGCGGCGGAGGAGGCGGCGGCGGCAACAACCGGCCGGGCGCGGCGCTCGCGCTGCGGCTCAAGGGCGGCAACAAGCAGCGCGCGGCGCACCAGCTGACGCAGAAGCGCGAGGAACTGCGACTCGCCAAGGTGAACCGCCACCGCGGGCAGGCCGCGAGCCTCGAGGAGCTCGTGGGCAAGGCCGCGCAGAGCCACGAGAGCTTTGAGAAGCAGCAGCTACAGCGCGAGCTCGCCGGCGGCGAGGACGGCGTCAAGACCACCGAGATCGACATCAACGACAACTCGCGCCGCGCGTACATGAAGGAGCTGCGCAAGGTCGTGGACCGCGCGGACGTGATCCTGGAGGTGCTGGACGCGCGCGACCCCATGGGCTGCCGCACGGTGGACATGGAGGAGGCCATCGGCAACCGCTCGGGCAAGAAGATCGTGCTCGTGCTCAACAAGATCGACCTCGTGCCGCCGCACGTGCTGCAGCCGTGGCTCTCGTACCTGCGCACGTTCTACCCGACGGTCGCGTTCAAGGCCTCGACGCAGCAACAGACCAACCACATCAGCGCGAGCTTCGGCAAGGCCGACAAGGCCAACGGCGAGATGGTCGCCGGCAGCAAGGCCGTCGGCACGGACGCGCTCATGCAGCTGCTCAAGAACTACTGCCGCAACAGCCACATCAAGACGGCGATCACCGTCGGCGTGATCGGCTACCCGAACGTCGGCAAGAGCAGTGTGATCAACTCGCTCAAGCGCAGCAAGGCCGCAAGTGTCTCCTCGGTCGCCGGCCACACAAAAGTCATGCAGGAGGTCCACATCGACAGTAAGATCAAGCTGCTTGACTGCCCCGGTATCGTGTTCGACCACTCGGACGCGAACGCGCTGCTGTTGCGAAACTGCGTCAACACCGAGACCATGGCCGACCCGGTCAGCGCCGTGCAGGTGATCCTGTCGCGGTGCGAGCCCGCGCAGCTTGTGCAGCTGTACGGATTGGACCCGGAGACCAAGTTCTCGGACGTGATCGAGTTCCTCGTGCTCGTCGCGCAGGCCAAGGGGAAGCTGGGCAAGGGCGGGATCCCGGACCGCCACGCGGCCGCGCGGATCATCCTGCAGGACTGGAACCGCGGCCGCATCCCATTCTTCACGCCGCCGCCGGACCAGAAGGTCACGATTCTCGACACGCAGATCGTGTCTTCGTACAGCGAAGAGTTTGACCTCGACACGGTGCTCAACCCGACGAGCATCTTCATCCCGGAGGAGGCCGAGTCGGGCAACGATGTCGACATGGCCAAGCCGTCGCTCACTGGCCCGACGTGCTCCATCGAGGTCGCGGCGTCCGCTGTCGGCGCTGCCGCAGCCGTGCACGAGTCGACGGCGTCGCGTGTTCGCCAGGCGCTGGGCGACTCGGACGACTCGGACTCGGACATGGGCTCGGACGACGACATGGACGGCGGCGGCGACTTTGGGGACGCGATGTACCAGGTGCCCGACGTGAGTCTGCAGCAGCTCACGGCCAAGTTCGCGAACGACCCGCTGAACCCACTGTCGGCGCAAATGGCTCGGCGCAAGGCCAAGCAGTGGCGCAAGCTCAAGCGCCGCGCCGCGCGCCAGCAGATCGGCCAGGCCGCCGAGAACGACCTCAACGCGCAGCTCGAGAGCATGGACTTCCGCATAGGTGGCGGCGCCGCGGCTGCCGCGGCCGAAGACATTGACGAAGATCTGTAAGAGCTCCCTATCCCCCTTCCAGCCTCCGCCGCCGTGCGATGCTGTTGTCCGAGTATGAATACAGTGTACTACCGAACCCATCTTTATGAACAGCTCCAGAATGGATACATTGTTGCAGTCCACCTTGTTTTGATTCATTTGGCGATGGCCTCACCTTCATGTGAGAGCATGTCGTGCGGCACCGCACGCAACATCTCAATACAAGAGCGGTCTTCTAATACCGTGCGTAGCTCTTCAATGGCCGTCCATCCGGCAGCAGCAGCACCACCGCTCTCGCTCGCCATTCGCATCTTCCGCTCGTGCGACCGCCCACAACCAACTTCCACATCCGAGCCCGTCTCTGCAACGCCAACGACCATGAGCGAGGAACTGTACGACGGCTTCAGCGCGCGCCAGCTCTTCCGCGACGAAGAGGCCCACGGTCTCACCTTCGACGATATCATCGCGCTGGTGCGTTTTGGCCGCTCGCTCCGTGGGCTGTACGGATCTCGGTGGCTAACCAACCTGCTCTCCTTGCCTGCACTGGCGTCGCATGTCGTCATCTTTCCCGATTATATAGCCCGGACACAGTACGTTCTTGTCTCCTTCCCCACACATTTGCCGACGGTTCCGGCGACTGACAGTGCGTGTGGTTTGGCAGTCGACTTTGGCGTGGAGCAGGTGGACGTGTCGTCGCGTCTCACCAAGAACATTAAGCTCGCGTCGCCGATCGTGAGCTCGCCGATGGACTCGGTGACCGAGGCCGAGATGGCCATCGCCATGGCGCTCCAGGGCGGCATCGGCATCCTCCACTGCAACACCACGAGCGAGGCGCAGGCCGAGATGGTGCGCGCGGTCAAGACGTATGAGAACGGCTTCATCCTCGCGCCGCGCGTGCTGAGCCCGAGCCACACGATCGCCGACCTGGACCTGCTCAAGGTCTCGGGCGTGCCCATCACCGAGGACGGCAAGGTGAACGGCAAGCTTGTCGGGCTCGTCACGAGCCGCGACGTCGACTTCCTTGAGGACCGCTCGCTGCCGCTGCGCGACGTCATGGTGCCGCGCGCGCAGCTCACGGTCGCCGTGTACCCGTGCACGCTCGAGCAGGCCAACAAGACGCTCAAGGAGGCCAAGAAGGGCACGCTGCCGATCGTGAACAGCGACGACCAGCTCGTGTCGCTCGTCACGCGCACGGACCTGGCCAAGGCGCGCGACTACCCGCACGCGCTGCGCAGCGCCGAGACGCGCCGCCTGCTCGTGGGCGCCGCGGTCGCGGTGGACGAGCCGCAGGCCAAGCAGCGCATCGCCGCGCTGGTCGCCGCGGGCGTGGACGTGCTCGTGCTGGACGCGCGCCAGGGCGACTCAACCGCGCAGATCGAGCTCGTGCGCCACATCAAGGCCACGCACGCCGGTGTGGACGTGATCGGCGGCAACGTCGTGACCATGCGGCAGCTGCGCCACCTGCTCGAGGCCGGCGTGGACGCCGTGCGCGTGGGCATGGGCGTCGCGTCCGTCTCGACCTCGCAGATGATCAAGGCCGTCGGGCGCGCCCAGCTCTCGGCCATCTACAACACGGCGCTGGTCGCGAACGAGTTCGGCGTGCCCGTGATCGCGGACGGTGGCATCAGCACGTCGGGCGCGGCCATCAAGGCGCTGTCGCTGGGCGCGTCCTGCGTCATGATGGGCTCGAGCCTCGCGGGCACGTCCGAGGCGCCGGGCGAGTACTTTTTCCAGGACGGCATGCGCCTCAAGCAGTACTACGGCACGGGCAGCCACAAGGCGCGCAGCAACGCGCCGTCGGGCCACGAGGGCCGCAGCGCCGCGGATCTCATCGCGTTCGGCGTGGCCGGCGCCGTGACCGACCAGGGCAGCGTCCACCAGTACCTGCCGTACGTGCAGCAGAGCATCCGCCACGGCTTCCAGGACCTCGGCGTGCGGTCCGTCGCGCAGCTCCACGCGTGGCTCTACGCCGACCAGCTGCGCTTCGAGCGCCGCTCGCTCTGCGCGCAGAAGGAGGGCGGCATCCACGACCTCTTCTCCTACTCCAAGCAGCTCTACGCCTAGGCGTCTTAGCGTGTATCAGAGAACAGAGTAAGCGTCGCAAATATCCCCCCATGTATCCCCTACTGCTGGTCCGCATCATCAAGTTGGATTGCTGAGACATCGCCCCGTGGTTACGTGAGCGTACCCTCGATCCACAATCACCCAATAAGAGCGCGTGAATTTGAATAATAGCCAATCATAGATGTGTTCTTCGGACGGTACCCCTCTTTTTTTCCTTTTCGTGCCTTTGTTTTTGGGTCTTGTTGGTTTCCTTGATCGGCACATTTCCCCTTTGCCGCACACACTCTCAGGACACCGGCGATGGTGACGACGACGACAACCACGGCAACTTCCGCCGCGGCGGACGCTGCCACGGCCGACGCTGCCACGGCCGATGGCGCGAGACGCTTCTGGTGCCACGAGTGCGCGCGCCACGTGGCCACCGGCGACGCCGACGACGGCAGCGGCGAGCTGTGCTGCGCCGCGTGCGGCGGCAACTTTGTCGAGGAAGTCGAGCAGGTCTGTATGCCACGGGCTTTTGCCACGCTGTTGTGTCCCCTGCCATGGTTCGTGGCGCTCACACTCTTATGGCGTATTAGGACGACCCGCCGGAGCAGTTTCTCGCGGCGCCCGCCGCCGCTGCCAGCGCAGATGTCGCGCCAGAGAGCCGACCGGACGAGCCCGCGGTTGGTGGATTTATCTTTGAAAGGGGAACACCAGGACCTGACGGCGCGTTTTTGGTTATTGGTTAGACGCAGGACGAGTTTGTGGCGCAGATCCACGAAGGCTTCGGTCCGCGCGAGCCGTCCAACGACGCGGCGACCCGCGTGGCGACGCCGCGAACACCGCCGTCGGGCGCGTCCAGTGCGGCTGGCGCGACGGCGGGCGAGGCGCCGTCCCCCCTCACTGAGTGAGTGGTATCTTGTTCTGGATTCGCGCTATTGGATATGCGAATGCTCTTCGTGTGTTTCCTCCTGTCCAGCGTCAGGGTTACGGTTGGTTTCTCACGGATGTGTGCGCTTTGGACTCGTAGACTTCTCCAGCAGCTCGTGAGCGGTGGGGGCGCCGCAGCAGCGGGCGGCGCGCGCACGGCGCGGATCATTCGCAGCAACGGCACGCCCGTGGAGTTTTACGTGACGAGCTCGGGCGACGGCGGCATGGGGGAGCTCGGTGGCGGCGGTCTCTTTGGACTGCTCGCGGGTGCGATGAACGGGCCGTTTGGAGGCGGCGGCTTTGTCGGCAATCCCGGAGACTACGCGCTCGGCCCGAACCATCTGAGCCAACTCATCAACCAGCTCATGCAGAACGACCCGAACCGAGTGCGTTGAGTCTTGTGTTTCGTCATCATTAGTGGCATGATTGGTGGACTAATTTGTCTTTGGGCCCACTTGTGTAGCATGGCGCGCCCCCGGCAGCAAAGGAAGTCGTTGAAAAACTGCCGTCCCACAAGGTTGAGCAGCGCGAAGTGGACGCCAATGCCGAATGCGCCGTCTGCAAGGATCTGTTCGCTGTGGACGACGACGCGAAGGACCTGCCGTGTACGCACTCGTTCCACCCAGACTGCATCACGCCATGGCTCAAGATGCACAACTCGTGCCCAGTGTGTCGGTTCGAGCTCCCGACAGATGACCAAGACTACGAGGAGCGTCGGCGCCACGAAGACCACCACGGGCACCAGCACGCGGACCAGGCGTCTGCGAGCGCTCGCTGGTAGAAGTGTCGCGTTCGATTTCGCGACTGACACCACCTGAAGCCCCACCAGAACAAGTGAAGGGCACAGACGGTTTGGCGCTTGTGGAATCCGCATTTTTTTTTTATCGTAGATCGTTAGTGGTCGTACGCCGTCGCGCGCCTTGAGGTTGCGCGGAAGAGCTCGTCTTTCCCCCATTTATTAGTATTATAACAGAGAGCCTGAAGTTCCCACGCGATTCCGACGTCTCGAAGCGGTGCGCCCTCTCATAAACAGCACTCAAATCCAGGGAAAATACCCGTACTCAAGATGGAAGCAGCGGCCCAGGAGACCAAGCTACTCGCCGCGATTGCCACCCAGAACGCGTTACTCACGGCCGTAAGAGACAAGAAACACCCTGACTTCGCGTTCCTGCACGGCCGTGACGTGCTGCTCCAACAGGCGCAGTGCTGGCTCGCCTTGGCACGGACCCGCCGACTCACGGCAGCCAGATCTGCTTTCGCCGGCAGTAGTCACGACATATCCGCATCGTTTCAGCTCCAGCCAACGCCCCTGGACGAGACGCTGCTGGGCGGCGCGGTCGAGTGCCTCACAAACGCGCGACGCATCTACTTCGTGTGTACACCGAGACGATTCCATCTCCAGGCCATTTGAGAGGTTGCTGATGCCGGTGCACGACAGGACGGTGACATGACCAGCAGCAAGAGCGCTGCGCACGGCCTAGTGCTCGTGCTGATCGAGGAAGCCGAGCTGCTGGTCCTTCGCGGCGTGCGTTCCGCGTTTTACGTGTGGGTCTCTACGCGTATCATTACGATTGATCTAACCACTTTGTCCTGTGCAACAGGAACACGCGGATGCGCTGACAACTTACGACAACGCGATCCAGCTTGCCGGCGCGCAGGGCGACCACGCCACCGAGAGCCTCGTGGTACGTATGATAGTAGGATTCAGGGAGGCCAGGCCTCATGTTGGAACTGTGTGCTCACCCCTCGTGACGTGTACACCGTAGCGCCACAAGCGCGAGACATTGGCGCTCGATGTCGCCACGTGGGCCAAACTGGACCAAGTCGCGCGGAGCCCACTGGAAAGCGTCGGTGAGCGGGAGATCTTGCAAAAGTGCTTTGACCAACTGACGCTCGCCGGTGGCGGCGTTCTCCGCCGAGATCAGTTCGCAGCCTTCGCGCGCGATCTGGGAGCGCAGGTTGCTCTCACAGAGGACGAGGTGGACGAGATCTGGAGACAAATCGAAGCCCATCGCGGAACGACTCCGAAAACGCCACAAGAAGCCGACGGCGTGACGTTCGACGCACTCTGGCGATGGTGGGTGATCGAGGAGATGTACGAGTTCCAGAGCCAACAGGCCCGGCGTCGCTGACACCGATCAGACAGCGCCGTCGGTCGACGGGGGAACACACAAGGGAAAGGAGAAAAAAAAATGAAAATGGATTTGCAAGTGATTTACTGACCTAGTTGCTGCTTGTCGAGCGGGCGTCACATCCTTCTTTTTCTAGCACTTGGACAGCGCGCGGTTCGCAAAGTAGACCACGTCGCTGTCGGCGTCCTGCTGCAGCGCCTGGAGGCACGGCTTGATCTGCCCATCGAGCGTGCTCGCGGTCACGCGCGACGCGACAGTCTCGAGGGTCTTGGCGACGTTGAAGCGGATGTTCGGCACCGGATCCTGGGAGGAGACGAACATCCACGTCGAGTTAGTTCATCCATGTCAACAGAGATCTCGCCACGACGGTAAGAGAGCGCACCTGGGCGAGGCCGATCGTGAGCGGGATAAGAAATTCGTGCACGGCCTCGGGGGTCAGCACTTCCGACAGCGTCTTCACGGCGTACAGCGACGTCAGCCGGTGGAGATAGTTGGCGTCCGAATGCATGTCGACGATCCGCGGCACAATGTGCTGACAAGACCACTCGACGCCGAACGCCTCCGAGAGCTGACGCAAGTTGACCGTCGCAGCCTCTGTAGATGGGTTGACAATCATGTAGGGTCAGTACAACACGCCAACCCGCATAGAGCAAAGGCGAGAGTGAACAGTACCTCGAATGGAGAAGACGTTGTCCGCGAGCCACGACATGCAGAGCGAGGACAACTGTTCCTCGAAGTACTGCTGCCCTAACTGGCTCGCAAGCTTCGGGATGTATTCTATGATAGCGAGGCGCACGCGCCACTGTCGGTCCTCCGCCAAGTGGACGATCGCTGGTAACAACGACTGCGAAAGAAGCTCAATGCCGATTACCTGCACCAAATCAAACGTCATCTCATGCACCAACAACTCAAGGAGAACTTCTGGTTCGATGTGCTTCAACGTACGGTATTGCTCTCTTCCAGATTCGAGATCACATTGAGACGCACTTCCGAGTTCTGGTCGTTGAGGAGCTAAATTCAAGCGAGGTCGCATGAGTCAACAGGTTAGCGTCGGCAGCAACGTGAGTAAATTCTGGGTCCATCCAGATCGTACCAAGAGGAACAGCGGGAGCAAGTGCTCGATCGTGAGATCGCGGCCGAGAAACGGCGCGACGGTCATCACGACCGAGGCCAGCGCCGAGCGCACGTGGTCCGAGAGGTCGCGCGCGAGCGACTGGAAGCACGGCACGATCTTCTCGACGATGCGCTGCGGCTGCAGCACGCGGCACACGGACCCGGCCCGCGAGGTCGCCGACGTGCGCACCTCGGCCTCCGAGTCCTGGAGCAGCGCGACGAGGCAGTCGCACATGGTCGAGTTGACGAGCTCGGCGCTCGTGACCGCGCAGATCTCCGGGAACCGGTTCGCGACCGACCAGCGCACGCGCCACGAGCCGTCTCGCGCGACCTCGAACACGGTCGGCAGCACTTGGTTGTTGAGCACCTCCATGGGCACGAGGCGCGCGAGCGCCACGGCGTTGTCCACCGCATGTATTCTGACCGAGTCCTGGCGGTCCTGCGCCAGCGCCAAAAAGTGCGGCACCATGTCGGCCGTCGCGCTCGCCGGGTCCATCTATACATGTCGAAAACTCAGCGTTAGCATATCCACTTGTGTCCATGTCCATCGGAGCAGATCGGGGCCACGCACCACGAGCGCAAAGTTGCCGAGCGCGGCGGCCGCGGTCTTGCGGACCATGGGCGTGTCGTCGCGGCAGAGCTGCGCGAACATGCCGCGCATCTCGACCTGGATGGCCGCGGGCACGCGCGCGTACCCCACGTGGAAGAGGTTACACGCGGCGATGCGGGACGTGAACCAGTCGCGCGTCACAAGGCGGCGCAGCACGGCCACAAAGTGCTCGGCGATGTGGTCGCCCTGCATCTGCTCCACGATGTGGCAGATCGACCGCACGGCCTGGCCACAACAGATATCTTCGTTGAGTAAAAGAGGAAATCAAAGAGAGAGAGAGAGAGAGCTAACGGGGTTAGACGCACCATGTCGCGCACCGAGGCCTCGTCCACGGTCGCGAGCGACTCGAGCGGCGTGAGCAGCGGGAACGCGCTCGCCGGTCCGCCCACGACGTCCACGCACTTGCCCAGCTCCTCGGCCATGACCAGCAGCACCTCGTCGTCGTCGTCCAGCGAGTCTACACCACCACCACATTGTTGAGAGTTAGGCGCGCGCCAACTTTTTCCACAAAAAATGCCCAACTGGTCTAAACTACCCACGCACCATTGAGGAACGGCAGGAGCTCGTCGCGCGTGCGTTCCGGGCCGAGCGCCGACGCTGGGGGCGCGGCAGGAACAAGAAACAACAACGATGAGAACCAAAGCGTCCGTTTGTTGGATCCAACAGATTTGGGTGCCTGTTGGACGATTCCAACAAAAAGGAAACAACGCGCCGCGTACCAATGACGAGGATCTGGCGCATGGCGTTGAGCCGCAGCTGCGCGTCCTCGTGCTTGAGCTCGTCCACGAGGATCGCGATGGGGTAGAGGCTGTCGTCCCCGCCCGTGGCCATCGGCGCGGTCGTCGTCGCCGTCGCCGTCGCCGCCATGATTCACGCTCGCTTCCGTCCTTTTGGCTTCTGTTGGTGGTTTCCCCCCTCCCTTTCGTCCCGGACCGCGCGCGTTGGTGGCCTTTTTCTCACACACGCACCGCTGCTCGGCAAATCTGATGTTGTTGGTGTGTTGGCGCGTGCCGATACAGTCGGGGAAGAAAGGAGAGGAAGAAAAAAAAATCTCTCGACGCGGCGCCGCTGCCCGCGCGGTGGAGTCGGTGCCAGAGTGAGCAACGAGCGCGCCGGTGAGAGCGTTGGGAAGTGCTGAGGGCGTCACAGACTCGGAGAGCTACGCGGATCGCCTTCGGTTTCGATCGAGGCCCAACGACGGCACGGAGCGCCGTTCGAAGCGAGCCCAACAAACGTGTTTGTGGACGGCCGTAGGGACGTTTCCACCAAGAGCTCTTCCGGACAAGAACGCAGCCGGGTGATCTAGCGCGCAAAATGCTCCAACCAAGTTCGCCCACTCGAATTTTGTTCCTGAGCCAACGACCACAAGCGGACGGCCGATGAAGACCAGATAAAAAAAACAACTGCAACCCCACAAAAGAAGAAAAAAAAACTCGAAGCATCCGTGAAGGATCGCTTTCCCAGAATTGTATATCGTAGGTTATGCAATTTGAAAGGTATAAACTGACCCAGAACGAGTTGCGTTCAGTGAGAGTGTTGGCAAAACGCGGTGGAACGGCTCAGTGACACCTCAAAGGGTCTCCACGCCATGAGGAGGAACGCAAAACGGCCTTTCGTCACCCCCAAGATCTTAGATCACTCATTGCCATTTCATTACGACGCTATTTAGTGCGGTATCCAATTATGAAAGTTCTGGGCCCTGCCAAGCAAAGGGCCTCAAGTTCCTCGTGGCCTTTTTGAGGTGCTTCACGAGTCGTAGAATGTACCAGCGCGCTGCGCTGGTGGAGGTAGTTGGGGAGAGCGGGTCCCTCGGATTCAGTAGGTGAGCGGGGCGTCATTCTTGAAGCTGCCGTCGATGTCGGACGGTTGCACGGTGCTCGGGTCCCGAGCGACCTCAAGCTGGAGGCTCTCAATGTGACCGGGCGTGACGCCTTGCGACACCATGCGGATACTGCAGTAGATCACGCTCGCCCACTCGATGCGCTCCTCTTCGTTGCGGGCCTCCAACACGAGTTTGTCGGTCGGCGACCGGGCGACAATGATGCAAAACTCGCGGCCGGGCATCTGGATCAGATTGAGGTAGCACCCGTACAGTGGGAACGTTTTGCGGTGCTTGAGCGTCTTCCCTTCGCTCGAAGAAGCCACTTCCTTGAAGTACTGGAGCTCGCCGTTCGTGAGAATGACCACGCGGCGTTTCCAGTTCTCGAAACCCGAACGGGACTTCTTGATGAGCTCGCCTTTCTTGTACGGCGGCACGAGAAAGTGCAACTTCAGAGGACAAATCGCTGCGCGCAAGGCGTGACGGGCCGTCGCGTACGTTTCACGAAGAATGCTGCGACCTCCGACGGCGATCAACTGGCTGCCGACGGGAACCGTGCCCGCTCGACAGCTGACCACGATCAATGATTCCATCCGGCGTTCCAGCTCGACGTTGATCAACTCAGGTGCTTCATACACAACCTCTTCCTTCGCCAGCGGAATCTCTTCAGCGCGCTTGACAACAAGAGCAAGTCCCGACACGGTGCCCTTTGCTCCTTTGCCACCCAGCGCAGTTTGCGCCTCTTGAAGTGCCTCAATCCAGCGGTGCATGGTCTGCTCGTTCGGTGCGCTAAGATGCATCTCGAACTTGCCGTCCTTGGACGTGAGTACGAAGTAATTCTTGAGTCCGTCGGGGGACTGGGTCATTCCAGGACTAACAATCGTACCCTTGATATCCACGGAGCCTTTCAGTTGTTCTTGACCTTCAGTGTAGTAGCGCAGCTCACCGCGTTCAACGCGGAAGAAACGGTTCTTCCAGTTCTTGTTGACGTGACCGCGCTTCATAAGGCAGCCTTCCATGTGGATGTACGATGTCGGGTCATCGTACCGCTTCCACTCATGCGGACACTCGGTGTCGCGAACGAAGAAGTTGACGGTTTTCTTTGACGGGTCCCACGGCTCAGATGGCGTAGCACCAGCCGCGTGCAGCTTGGCAATCCACTTGGTCATCATCTTCTGCGACGGCGCCGAGATCATCATATTGCGGCTGCCCGTCGCGATCATAAACACGTTCTTCTTCTCGATAAGGTTCGACTGCATCGAGATGTCCGCTTTGGATCCGTATCCGACATTGATCGAGCCCTTGTACTTCTTCATGTGCTCGTCAGCATAGTACGCGAGCACACCGTCAGCGCGCAGCACGAAGAACCGCCACTTCCACGTCTTGAACTGCTGGCCGCACTTGTCGAGCCATCCTTGCATCACGATCTCGGCGTCCTCGTTCACAGGACGCTGCACCGACGAGCGCCGCGGCATCTCCGTGGCCAACTGGCTCAGGCGGTTGTCACTCGAGCCCGACGGACGTCCGATTCCTAGCCACGAGAAGCGCAGTGCGTCAAACATGCTCGGGCGTTGTTGCTCCTCGGGCTTTTGGGGGCTCCCTCCCGGGGGCGGCGACTGCTGCTGGTTGTTGCTCACGAGCGACGAGCGCCGCTCCTTCGCATACGCGGAGCTCGACATGCGACGCATCGACGGGTGCGGCGGCGGTGATGCCGCCTGTGACCCGTGCTCTCTGAGCGGCGCCATGCGGAGACTGCTCATGCGCTGGAGGCCCTTCACAACGATCGGCTCCCCGCCTGCGTCGGCGTACCGCACACTCCGACGCGGCGGCGGTGGTTCCTGCTCGTACTGGTTCGAGCGACGCCCGACCGCGCGAGCGCGGTCGTCTTCGTCGATGCCGTTCTCCTCAAAGTAGTACCCGCTCTCGGACTGGTACGCGCGGCGGTCGGTCGCGCCGCGGGTATAGTCGCGATACTGCGGCGGCGGGAGGTCCGACGGCACAGACGCGCGCTGGTACTGGCTCGAGCTCGCGGTGGACGGCCGGCGCGTGCGCGGCTGCGCGTGGTAGTCGCTGCGGCGGTCGACGCCGTACTCGTCGAAAGGCTCGGGCTGCTGGTCGCGTTGGTGTTGGTTTTGCCGCGGCGTCTGGTAGTAGCTGCCGCGCGCGTCGCTGGTGCGGCGCTGGCGTCCCGAGACGGACCCGGGAGGAGGCGGGGGATGAGCGGTGGCCGCCTGCGCGTACGGGCGGACCGGGCGCGCGTTGCTGGCTTTGCGTGAGGGCGGCGGCGGCGACGGCGGGTCCGTGGCGGCGTCCGCGCGCTTGGAGAAATCGAGACTGAGCCACTCCTTGAGCCCCATCGCGAGTGCGAATGGCGGCGTTCGTGGGTTGTTGCAATGTTGGGCCCTCCACTCGTTGGTTTACCAACAACAGGAGCGCGTTGGATAAGAGTTGGTGACGGTGGCCGCGTGAACGTGCAACTCTGGGTGAAGGCGGCGCGGAGATCTCGTTCTCTTTGGCGGCGTGGGTGAAGAGAAAAAAACGAACAAGCCAAAAACCCACACAAATCCCCAAGAGAAAGACTGTGAACCGGTGCCCAATGATAGATAAACCGGCGAGCAGGCGTCCAGCCCAAGCGTCGACTCTCTCCGACGTGGAATATTCTCAACCCAATCGAGCGAAGACAAACACAGAACTATTCAACCATAGAGGTCGCGCGTTTTACAACAAGGCGAAAACTGTCTCAAGTCCCAACTGATCGTCATGCTCTGTACCAATGATATCCATTATCAGAGGTTTGATACCCATTTTTTGCATGAAGTGGGCTGGCGTATCGCTGGGTGAGGGGAATTTTTCAGCTGGGACACATGGCACCACCATGATCGGTCCGCGGCGACGCTTTCTTTTGCGCCATCACACGCACATGCGTATCATTCTTCCCGCCACCTTTCGAACATGATGCCCTGGCAACGAGGCGTGTGGTCTGTCACCGTATATTCAGTTGTATAGCGAACCAAAAAAATACATAATGGCGAGTCGCATGTGACTCCGTGGAACACATTTCCTCCCAACTTACTGGAACAGATCCGCCGGGAGCAGCTTGGGCTCGAGCGGTTCGTCGGCGAGGAACTTGAGCGGGAAGTACACAATGTGGCCCTGCACCTCCTTGAGCTCTTCCTTGCGCTTGAGGATCTGCGCGTCCTCGCGCAAGTTCAGGTGGATCGCGCCGCTGAGCATGCCCGACCGCTCGCGGTCAAACGCGCGCTTGGCGGCGGCCGAAGCCGACGCGTCCGTGTCCGCGACCTGGTTGGAGGGCGACGCCGGCGGCGAGCCGGCCGCGCTTTCGCCGTCCGCCTGTGGGGAGCCGGGCGGCGCGCCCTCCTCGACCGCTGGGGGCATGGGCGACGACTGGCCGGCGTCGATTTCAATTTCGTTGTTGTGGATCGGGTCCTCTTGCTCAACGACCTTGGTGGGCTTGCGGCCGTCCTGGCGACGCGGCGTGGTTGGCGTCGTGACCTGCTTCGTGCTACCCGGGGTAGACACCAGCGAGGGCGCGGCGCTGTCCATGCGCGTGCGGCGGTGGCCCGACCGGGACGCGTTGCTCGTGCTCGGGTGGTCCCGCATCACGGCCGGGTTAATGCCGTTCGCGACGTTTTCGTGGTACAAGTTGATCTGCTTGAACGAGAGCACATTGTCCGACGGCAGGCAGCCGAAGACCGACTCGTAGATCTGGCAGTTCTTCATCGCGTGCTCCTGCATCGTGAACCACGTATTAGCGACCACCGGGTCCGCGTAGGCCTTGTACTGGTCGGTGCCCGGCGTGATGCCAAAGTGCTCCTCAAACAGCTTCATGCGGAACGAGTGGCCAAACTTGCCCACGCTGAACGACCCGCCAGCGAGCTTGACGCTGTCCTCCATCTCCGTGTCTTCCACCAACACGGCGATCTCCGAGTCGCGGTCGCCATTCATGCTGCGCTCATTGATGTTGGCCGAGCCAATGATACAACTGCGGTCGTCGACGATCATGACCTTGCTGTGCACGTACACTTGCTCAGTCTCGGGCTGGCCGTCCGTAAAATTGTGGGTGCGCAAGCCGTAGAACGCAAGGTACTCGAACGGATCCTCGAGCTCTTTGAAAAGCTGGTGGTAGATCGAGTTCTCGCCGCGGCAAATTGAGCGGTACTGCCAGTGCATCACGCCCCGCAGGCTACTGGCTTCCTTGTCTTCGACCTTGCCCTGGAACGCCGGGAGCAGCGGCATGACTACCATCACTCGGAACGCCTCCTTGTTGGCTGCGGCGCGACGAATACGCTCAAGAAGCGCGTTGGCGATGCGGTTCGAGCAGCCGTGGTCGCCCTCCAATCCAGACACGAAGAACTGATTCTCAATGTAGATGAAGTGGCTCGCCGATCCAATGAGGCGGATGTAGGCGTTCTGGATGCTGCGCTCCGTCGGACAGCCACCCGACCACAGCGAAATGCTTCGCAGTACCTGGACCGAGGCCGCATACCCTCTCTGTTCGTTAATCAGCTCCGTCGTGAACTGGTCTTCGTTGTACTCGTCGTGCTGGTTCTCACTTTCCTGTTCATCGAGCTCTCTCAGCCCTTCGAGGTCGCTCAGCTCGCGTGACAAACGGCGGTTGAGGTTGAACCCACGCGGCGCCGCGTGGCCAGGATCATGCTTCGCCTTCGTAATCGCCGTGTCATCCTCGACGACTCTCCGGGGGGTATCCCCGTCGAGAGGGGACGACGCCTTGATCGGAGACAGATTCGGGGAGCTGCCGTAAGACATGCGACGGTTTTCTTGCTCACCGGCGATTGTGCCCTTGCGAAGTCCGTGCATCACTCGCACCGCGTTGACCGCCTTTTGCAACCGCCGCGTAAGTAGCCGGGAGCTGTTGCCCGACTTGATAACAACACGCTGGCAGCCTTTCATGGGCACCAAGTGATGCAGTTTGGACGTCTTGCTTCGAGTGGACACCGAGTAGTTCCACCGCTGGATGAAGTGGCGAGCAACATCTCGCGCGGGCTGGCCCTCCAGACGGCAGTGGCAGTCATGCCATGGCATACGCGGCACAACCTTTCTGTCGACAAGATCTTTCTCGGGCTGATGCACATCAACGAAGTCCTTGACACGAGGGTTCGAGTAGTCTTTGCCGACGAAGTTTGTGCGCGCGCTCGGGTCATCAAAGAGCTCATGGCTGTGTGTGTCCCAGCGACCAAAGCACAGGTCAAGACCGCCGACGAAAGTCACCTTCTGGTCAATGCTGACGATCTTCTCGTGGTGCGACCACATGCCGAGGTGCTTCATGAGGAAGTCGGGGTCACGAAGGACGTGAACGTTTGCGTGGAGTCGTCGGAACACGTTCTTAGAGAAGTTGCTGTTCAGCGTGAGCGCGACCGACACCTCCTTGTACATGAGAATGTAGATCTTGACGCCCTCTTCAGCCTTCTTCTGGAGCAACACATCCAATCGCGAGTGTGGGAACAGCGCCGCTGGGCGTAAGAGATGGATCGTCGGACAGATCCACCACCCAGCAATGAAGATCTCCTTGCGCGCCGAGCGGATACCTTCGTAGATGCTCGCATACGCGTCCTTACCATCGACAAACCATTTGGCGAACGACGCGATCTGGTTCGGGTTGCGCGGGATCGCATACGAGTCGTCGCGGTGGCTCTGCGACCAGTCGCTCTTCTCCGCGGCCTTGCGGATGTCGTTCGCCCATTTCACAATCGACTGCTTCGTCTTGGCCTCGAGCTGCATGACGTACGTCGAGTTGGACACGAGCAGCGCCGTGTTCGAGCCAGCCGACTGGATGCCACGCTCGATGTTGAACTTTTGGTCAATCAAAAACACCTCGCTCGCGCGGGTGTCTTGGATCGACGGGAACACGGCGATGCTGCTGTGCTTGAGCGCGACCCAGCCCCACTTTTTGGACTTGAAGTTCACGCGCTTGACCACGCACATGCAGTTGAAGCACTCATTGTCGCAGGTCACGGCGCCGCGGTTGATGCGCACGTTCTCCTGGTTGCCCTTGAGCCACATGCGCACGCGCAGCCAGCCTTCACGCACGGACGTGTAGCCTTCCTCGTCGTCGAACGTGCTGAGGCTCACCTGGAACATCTCCGACACGTACGACGTGTGGAGCAGCGCCGGCACTTTGATCACTTCGTCGAGGTACTGCTGGACGAGCGCGACCATCTCGGGGCTCACCGACTTTTCGGCGTTCGCGAGAAAGAGCTTGCGCATCTGCGGGAGGTTCCAGGTCGAGTAGGCGCCCGCGGCGCCCATGGCCGGGTCGCGCTCGCTGCGCATGCTCATGGCCCGGTTGCTGGTGGCGTTGATGTTGTGGTTGTTGTGGTTGCGGTTCAGCAGCCCGTGCATCTTGCTCTTGACGAAGAACCAGAGCCCGTAGATCGTCGACTTGGGAATCTCCACCTGCCACTTGAAGTTGCGGTAGTGGAGCTCCACGTCGTACTCGACGTACCGCGTGGGCCACGCGTCCTCGGAGCGGCCGCCCAGCACTTTGACCACGGGCTCTTCCTGGAACACGCGCACTTCATAGTCGTTGTCGGCCTGCCCGCCGCGCACCTGGCGGTGGATGTCCGCGACCGAGTCGCGCTTCACGAAGTCGTGCGCAAAGTGGTCGTTGCGGCGCGGTATCGAGCCGCGCTCGCCGGACGCGGCCGAGTCGGGCGACAACGGGCCGTCGGCCTCGCCGTTGGCGCTCGCGGTCGCGGGCGGCGGACGCCGCAGCGTCGGGCGGCCGCTGCCGCTGCTGCGGCTGCGCGCGCTCAAGCGATTGCGCCGCGCGGCCGGCGGTGAGGACGCCGAGCCGCCCGGCGACGACGGAGAGCCCGTGTGGGATGGCGAGAGGGCCTGCATGTTGGAGTGTGGGGATATCCGCGCGCTTCCGTTGAGAGAGTGTTGGGGAGGAAACGTTGGGAGGGGCTCGGGCCCTGGAAGTTGGGGAATGGCGTTGTGGAAAGCCTCGCGCGTTGGTTTTGTTTGGTTCTTCTCGCCTTGATGTGGAGGTGCAAAGGGCTCGCTCTGTTCTCGGTTTCACCTTCCCTCACACAGTCGCGCTAAAAGGTGCAAGGTGCTCTTTTACTCTGTGCTTTTTTCCGCTTTTTTGTCCATAAAACTCTGTGTCCGGAGCAATCTGGACTCTGTGTGTGACCGAAAAAGCAAGAGAACAAAACGAAATACGCCATCCGCCGTGTCACATAATGTGATCCCACAGTTCGAAAAAACTAAAAACACAGGACGCATTTTCGAGCCAGGGCCGCGCATCCCCATTGAACCATAGCACAGTGTAGCCCACACTAATGAATCCATTCCACAAATATGCAATTCACGTATCCAAAGGAGATCACTCCGGTAATTAGGGACCCTCATTCAGCTGTGGTTTCCCCCCCTCTCCACCATTTCCCCAAGCGACCACCATGGACGACCGCCCGACCGTGCGCGGCATCTTCGCGTTCGAGGACGAGGAGACGCCCGAGTGGCGCCGCGTGGTGCTCACGGACGGCGCCGGCGGCGTGCCCAAGTTCGCGACCAAATCCGAGTGCGAGGATTTCGTGCGGCGCCACTGCTGGCGCGGGTCGAACCCGGACTTCCCGGCGCTGCAGCACCTGCTCACGACGCTCGTGGACTGGCGCCAGATCGAGAGCGTGCTGCTGCCCAAGATGGACGAGTACGACCAGCGGTACCCGCCCGAGGCGCCCGCCGCGGAGCTCGACGCGCAGAACCGGTTCGTGCTGGGCGACGGCGCGGTCGCCGCGGCCGGCGTCGACGCGCGGCTCAACCTGCCGTTCCACCAGCTCACCACGCGCGAGTCGACGATCCACACGCTCAAGTACCTGTTCCACCACACGCGCTGCGGCGTGCTGGTGATGATCCGCCGCCGCCGCGTCGTCGTGTTCGCGCCGTTCGCGAACAAGGACTTTGAGAACGCCTGGGGCGACCAGCTCGCGTTCGACAGCAGCGACGGGTCGATGCACCAGTACTTTCGCGGTGCGTAAAGCAAAGCAGCGGCACAGACTTGGTGCATATAGACTGACAGACAGGACGCTGGCCGCTGTGTGGATGTGTGCGCGACACGACAGAGAAACAGCGTCATTACGGGCCGCAGGACTTCGATGGCGACGCGCGCAAGTGGTGGAGCGACGGCAACACGATCCACAGCGAGGACACGCGCGGAGGCAGCAGCAGTCGCAGCAGCGGTCGTGACAGCAGTGGACCGCAGCAATTGGCTGCTCAGCTATGGGACGACAGCGAGCTGCTGCAACTGCGGGATTTGTAAGTAGAGGGAGCCGCCTGAGCGTGAAAGGGTGGTGAACTAACTGTTTGGAACTCATCGTTTCAAGGCTTGAAGACGCTTGCAAGAACCGCAACATCCCTGACTGCGAGTTCTTTGTGAACAAGCAAAAGTACCCACACCTCAAGGTGAGCGCGCGCAGTTCATTGATTCCCCCAACTGTGCGTGGCGCAAAGTTAACCTCATCACCTCTCTCTCAGGACAATGCCACCGAACCGTTTGGCTTTCTCTTCGGTAAGGACGACTTGAACGAGGCTGAAGATACTCCGCTCAAGAAACATAACTACGTGACGTATGCGCCGATTCTGAGCTTCCACGCGTCGAAAAGATACGCCGACATTCCGTTCCCGACGTCCGTCGCGTGGGAGACGGCCACGGGGCTGCAGTTCCCACAGTCCTTTATCCACTCGCACTGCGACCAGTGTCCGTGCGGCGATTCAGTCAACTGCGAGAACCTGTGGGAATGCTACTGCGACGTGGGCGAGCACGAACCGAAGCCCCATGGCGTCCAGAACGGCCGCGACTTGTTCACCGCTGCGAACCTGCGCAAGTCCTTCCGCGAATGGGATGAGAAGGTCGACACAGCGTTTTTCCGCGGCTCGCTCTCGAGCGCCGGGACCGATCCGTCTACAAACCAGCGACTTCAGCTCGCGACATTGTCTGCGAAATGGCGCTCGGACCCTGACTTCAACGGAAAGGGCTCCAATGGTGTTTCGTTCCTTGATGCTGCGATCACGAAATATGATTCGACTGATGTCAAGACAACCTCCAAGCCTGTGCAGTATGTTCGGCCCGAGTTGCTTCGCGAACTGGACGCCGGTGCACACCAGTTCGTCCCGCTGTACGAGCAGTCTCAGTTCAAGTACATCGTCTATGTCGACGGAGGTGCCGTCTCCAAGCGATACCCGTACTTGATGCGACTCGGCAGCGTGATTCTCAAGGTCGAGTCGACGTGTGTCGCAAAAGAGGCGTGGTTTTCGTCGCTCCTGCGACCGTTCGAGGATCACGTGCCCGTCAAGGCGGACCTCTCTGACCTCGACGAGAAAATCCAGTGGTGCCGCGACAACGACGACCAATGCCGTGAGATCGCAGCGCGCGCTGCCGACTTGTACGACCGGTACTTGTCAAAGGACGCCATCCACGACTTCGTCGAAATGGTCTGCTACCGCATCGCCGAGCGATTCCAACCAGCGCCGCGCTGGTTCCATCGCCCTAAGGGCGTCGACTCCATTCAAAAGCCTATGATGCATCGTCCACGCTCGTTGTGCGTCACTGGTGCCAACTCGCGCCACTGCCGCCGTTGCCGTGAGCTCAAGAAAGAGGAAGACGACGCTCGTGAGCGGGATCGTCGCTCAGGAAACGATCGCGATCGCGGCGACCGCTCGTCGGGCTTCCACGGCTCATCGTCGGGGTACGGTGATCGTGGTGACCGCGGTGACCGCAAGTACGGTGGCGGTTACGACGGCTCGTCATCGCGCCACCACGGAGGTTCATCATACAACGACGATCGCGACGATCGTGGCGGTGGTGGTGGTGGCGGATACTCGCGCGACCGGTACGGTGGCGGTGGCCGCGATCAAGCGTCAAGCCCCAAGCGTCAGAAGGTCGATGCCGTGCCCCAGTGCCGCCGCTGCCGTCGCGTGAAGAGCGCCTGCACGTGCAGCTTCCGACGATAGACCGCGAGGGGCGTCCACACACCCAGAACGTGATCGAAATCGCGAGCGAGATGCAGAGAGAAACAGAGAAAAAGCGTAGAGACAGCGATAATGCAGCTATCCAGCGAAGGCCGGCGTCTCGGCCGTGTTCACTGTTACCTGGTGTAATTGACTGTACGCGGCGCGCACGCGAGCCATGTCGTCACGGATGAGATGGAACTTGGCGATGGTCGCTTTGCACTGTGAGACTGCGACCTCGTACTCTTTGTGGCGCTGTCGCACGTCGTGGGCCATGTTGGTGTGGCCCTGGCTGTGACTTGTGGCCCCACTGGTGTTGTAGACGGAGGACGCGCAGCCCGCGGCCGCGACCGCGCTGGACGCGTACCGTGGCAGCTCGTCGCTGAGCTTGAGGAAGAGATCGATAAAAGTGCTACAACACGCAGGTCACCGAGTGAAAATCACGACACGACATAATAAAGGACGTTGTACGAACCGCTGGTGCTGCATCTCCAGGTCCAGGTACTCGGACGCGACGTTCTTCTGGAGCGTGCGCAGCAGCACGCTCTTCATCGCGAGCAGCTCCTCCAGGTCGCCGCGCAGCGCACGCACGGCCTCGAGCTTGGCCTCGAGCGCGCGCGGCAGCAGCAGCCCGCCTGTGGCGACCTGGGCCTCCGTCCGCTCGAGCTCGCGCACGCGCTGTCAATCAGATCATATACATGTGAGTACACTGTGGGCGGCCCTGCTTCGTCCCAGAAAAGACGGCTCTTCATACCTCAAGCGCCGTGGTCTTAAGCTGTACGAGCTGGTCGATCTTGCCCACGAGCTGCATGGACGAGTACACGCTCGTGTCCACACAGAGCCCTGACGCCTCCTGTATAGAGAAAGCATCTCAGTCGTTGTTCCCTCACGACAATCGTGGAGTGTTCTCCGTATCAGCGACAGGACGCACATCCAATCGGTGGCGCGACACGAAGGTCTTCGCGCCGCCGAGCGACACGCGGTACGGCGCGCCGGCACGCTCGCCGCCGTCCGCCGTCGCCCACGGATTCATTTTATTCGCTTCCCAGATTTTTGTCATTCGCGATTTGCTTGGAAAGAGCAACGGAAAACAGAGGCGTTTGATTGGTCGAAATGTATGAGACTATGTTTGATTGGTGGAAAATATTCGACTATTCTTGTTCCTGGTCAGACCGAAAGTGGAGCCATGTTGAGCGAGCTCCAGATGAGCCTTGGACCACCATGCACCAGCAGTATCCATTTAGACGGCTCGTGTCCAAGACCACGCCATGAACCCCGAGGTTGAAGAAGACTCCGTGGCCCCGCCTCAAGCTGCATGCAGTCCCACGCGTTCGGTTGGCGCCAGTTCATTCGCACGCGGCACTTCCTTGGCAATGTCAACGGCGTCGTCCATCCGCAAGTCGCAGGTATTCCAGCGCCGACTCAAAGAGAAGATCTCCGAGTCACGCGCACTTGAGTTATTGGACCGCCGCATCAAGGGCGACCGCGTGGCCGCCGCGGAACTTGCCTTGGGCGACTCGAACCAGGATCAGGACGACGAGCTCGTGTGCGACTCGACGATGGTGCGCTTTGAGGCGACGCCGGAAGAGCACGCCGAGCCGCGCGCGTGCGGCGTGCTCAAGACAGTACGCGGCATCCACCGGCAGCGTGAGCGGGACCGCACGCCTGCTGCGGAACAAGTTCGTGACCTTGGAACGCGGGAGAACCAGTGAGCTAAGCACGAGAGCACAAGCAGGCACATTCACGAATAAAAGTAATATACAAGCGATACTGTACCCTCATGTTTGCATTGGTCACGGGACGCCGCTCAGTGGACGCCATAGCAAGCATCTTCTAATGTGTGTGGTTGCCATCACGAACAGGATAAGAACAAACACTTACAGCGGGATGGAGCGGCATGATCACAGTGCTGTTTGAGCGCCAGCAGCCTCAGCCTCCTTGGCTTCTGGGGCCTGCGTGGCAGCCAGCAAGAACTCGTCAAACTTGTTCGGGAAAAAGTTGACGCCTTCGAAGGTCTCGTCTCGACACAGCTTGCCCAAGTGCTCTGCGACCTAACGTACGATAGAAGTACAAATGAGCTCACTAGCAGTCTCATGGCACCAACACAGCACATACAGCAGGATCTCACCTTAAGATACTCCCACGCCAATGGGAAAGACGTGTGGAACTCGATTGTGACGTCCGAGGCCGTGATGAACCCATCGTGGGACGTCTGCGCCATCTTCATGAGTCGTTCTGCGACGCGGTCTTCACGATGCGAGTCTATTCGATCCAAAAAAACACAAACGTCGTCAGTATGACCGTGATTATCGCCTTCATCCCCCTTCCAACGGCAGAAGCCGCCGCATGAGGTAACAGCACGACTTGACGTACCAGCCTGGAGCACAAGTAGCCCGCCGTCAAACTTGCGCAGGTGGTAGCCGAGCCCGAGCCGCTTCTGCTGCACGGCCGCGTGGTACAGATCGTCGGGCGAGACGAGCTCGACGCCGCGCGCGCGGTTGAACATGCAATAAATATCCGAGAGCGTCATGATGCCGGCGTTCTTTGGCATGCACTGGCCCAGGAACTCGGCGAGTTGGCGCGCGAGCTGCTCGTAGTAGGCGCTGCCCGAGTTCTCGCGCGTCACGGGGCTGATGATGCCCATGTCCAGCATGAGCGAGCTGAGCTTGGTGATGTCGTCGGTCGCGTTGGAGGCACTCGGCTCGTCCCCGTCGGCGGCCGCGGTTTCGGCGGCTTTGATCGTGTCCACGTACCGCTCCATGAGTCCGACCATGTCGCGCGCCTTGTCCATCAGGTTGGCGAGGTCCGTGAACGCCGTGGCCGCGAGCTCCGTGGTCTCCTTCTGGGCCTCCTTCTGGCGTCGCAGGATGCCGCCGATGCCGGCGTCGGCCGCCGTGAACTCGCGCCGCTGGAGCCGCCGGTCGGCCATGTGGCTCGGCTGCGTGTCGCGCCAGGCCTTGCGGTTCAGCGCCGCGTCCAGCGGGTTGTAAAAGTCGTCGCGGCCGCCGTCCTTGAACGAGAGCTTGAGGAACGACGTAAAGTGCGGCGGCGTGGACGTGCGGATGTCGATCTTGATCTTGGCCGAGCGCGCGAGGAAGCCGGCCTCCTTGGTCATGCGCGTGATCCACTCGAGCGGCAAAAAGAGCGCCGTGGGCGGCTTCACCGAGTCGTCGATGTAGAACAGCCGGTGGTTCGTGATCGAGCACCGCCCGTGGTGGTACCGCGTCTTCTCGCTGTGGTCGTAGAGCGAGATGTGGTCCTCGCTGTAGATCTCCACCTCGGTGCCGTACAGCGCCGGCCGCCCGGTGCTCGTGAGCGGCAGCGCTATCATACGCAGGTAAGAGCGAGAGCAAACGCAGTTAGACCACTGAAACCCGTTCGCGTGTACCCGATGCCCGCGTGTGCGTACCCTGGAGCAGGTCGATGGCCGATACGTCCATGCTGCGCGGCGGCGGCGGCATCTCCTCGCCGTCCGCGGCGTTGGCCGAGCGCGCGAGAGTGGCGACCGCGATGTGGTGGCCGCCCGCCGGGGCGATCATGGTCGTTGAGGATGACGCGCGAGACTGTTGGTCGTTGGCGTCGGTCGCGTCCGTCGCCTGTCGTTGTCGTCGTCACGCCAACAACACGGGCGGATTACGCTTTTTTTCTTGTGGAGCAACAACGAAAAACTTGGTTTCTTCCAACACACACACGGCACAAAAAACGCCAAGGCCGACTTGGGTCAAAAGCGGCGAAAAGTTGACCCTGGAAGAGCGTAACCCGATGATAACCGTATACACCCCGTCATAACCGATATACAGGGTCCACTATTCCACGCGGAAGGGAACCGGAACGTGGCAATCCATGAACCGACACATGAAGTTCAATGGCGAGAGGAGCCACAACACCGACACGCATGAAGTTCAATGGCGAGAGGAGCCACAACACACCGATCAGGATGTGGCGCCTCAAAGAGCAACCTCTCTCATGAACTCGGGGTGTATGAAGCGACCGCAGTCCCCAGTCTCTTTTTACGTCTATGGCCTTTCCAGGCATTGCTGAGCATAACACACGTTGTTCACATGAGCGTTCAAAATTAGACCTGAGCAGCCAGCCCATTCTCTTTGGGCACTCGAGACCAGTATCCGATCGATGCAGCTCCGGCGCCTCTACCTGCGCTACTTCCCGCCAGCGCTGCGGCTCGAGTACGCGACGTCGGACGGGCGCGTGCACCGGAAGACGATCGATCTGCTCCACATCAGCGCCGAGTCCAACATCCAGCTGGTCATATCGCAGCTCCTCGAGAACGAGAAGCTACTCACCAAGGCGCTCGTACCCAAGCTGAAGGAGCTGCTCCACCGCCTCGTCGACAAGCAGCTCGCCGCGGACGTGAGCGAACGCAATGCGTGGACGTGCCACGCCGTGCTGCGGCCGCATCAGCTGCCCATGTGCAACATGGCGTGGACCAAGCACATAAAGCTCGTCGCGACCGGCGGCTACGACAAAACGATCCGCTTGCTGCGCCCGCTCGAGAAGAAGCCGCAGCTGCAGCTGCAGGACGAACAGTTCAAGAGCAACACGCTCGTGGGCCACGAGGGCGTTGTGTTCTGTTTGGCCTTCAACCGCCCACACGCGACCAAGCTACTCAGCGGGTCGTTCGACAAGACGTGCCGCATTTGGGATGTCGCGACGCGGTCCTCACAAGGCGTGTACGCGAGCCACGAAAGGGAGGTCGTGTCGGTCGCGTTCTCGCCCGTGGGGGATACCTTCGCGAGTTGCTCGATGGACTGCACGTCGATCCTCTGGGATATCGAGACCCAGCAAGAGCTCTCGGCCTTGGTCGGCCACACCGCCGAAGTGTCGTGTCTAGCTTTCGACTCGTCATCTCGATTCGCTGCCACGGGCTCATGTGATTCTACTGTCCGGCTCTGGGATGTGCACCACGGCGCGTGCTTCCGCTCGCTCGACGCGCATGAAGGTGACATCTCCAACGTCGTGTTTGACTACCAGTCCAATCTGCTCGCGTCGTCGTCAGCTGACCATACGTGCAAAGTCTGGGACGTACGCACGGGCAAGTGCCTGTTTGACTTGCGCGACCACAAGGGCGAGGTCACGGACGTGGTCTTTAACTCGACCGGCGCGCTCTTCGCAACATGCGGGAGTGATGGAAACGCGTTCATCTACGACTCGCTGACGGGGACACGGCGATCCGTGCTGCTCGGCCACACCAAATCCGTCTCCCGAGTCTGCTTCAACATGCAAGGCTCACAGGTACTGACCGCTAGTGCCGATACGACCGCCCGGCTCTGGCATCCTTATACGGGGGAGTGCCTGCAAGTTCTGCGCGGCCACGAAGAGGACGTCCACAGCTGCACATTCAGCTACGACGGACGGGCGGCACTGACGGCTTCCTCGGACAATTCCTTACGCGTGTGGCAGCGAGAAAATCACGACTAAATGCGATCAACTGATAGATCTTATGCAATGTTATTGAGGGAAGGCATTCATGTTGGAGTAAGAGACCATGCATTGTATGAAGAAGTGGGGAGAGCGAGAGATCAAGATACTGTGGCGCACGCGTCTAGAGCAAACAAAAGAGGATTGCAAGCGACTATTTTGCCTGATATGCATTGCACGCGACTGCCCTGCGACCGCACAACGCGCCTTCTTTCGATCTGGTGATGATGAGTTGGAATACAGAGCGCCACGAAGCCGGAGGGGACGAGCACGAGAAGAGAAGCTGCTGCAGATGACGCTCGACTTGTAGACCGAGAGAGATAGCGTGCGGAGATGCTTAGCAGCAACCTTTCTTCACTTGGGGCGGCTTGGCTGCCAGGTTGACGCCTTCCTTCTTGTGCGGGCCGCCTTCCTCCATCAGTCGGTTCTTCACCTCGCGCGCGATCTCAATGAATCCTCCCTCGACGTTGATGTTGTTCTTCGCACTAGTCTCGAAGAACTTGACACCATACTCGTCCGCTAATGCCTGTCCTTCTTCTGTGCTCACAACCTTGTCGTCGGTCATATCACACTTGTTGCCGATCAGGATCTTGTTCACGTGGACATCTGCGTGCTGCTGGATCTGGCCCACCCAATTCCGGATGCTCTGGAAGGAAGCGCGATCCGTCACGTCATACACAAGCAGAATGCCCTGCGCGCCTCGGAAGTAAGACGTCGTGATCGTGCGGAAGCGTTCCTGGCCCGCCGTGTCCCAGATCTGGAGCTTGATCTTCTTGTTGTCGAGCTCAATGTTCTTGATCTTGAAATCGATACCGATCGTCGTGATGAACGTCGGCGAGAACGAGTCGTTCGCATAGCGCAGCAGCAGACAGGTCTTGCCGACACCTATCGTCCAATACCAATGTTGTCCACAAGTTGGTGAGAACCGTTTCCACACTCACTAAAACGAATTTACTCCACGTACCGCTGTCGCCGATCATGAGCAGCTTGATCTGCATGTCGAAGGGGTTTTCGTGGCGCGCCATGGCTACTGAATCCACACACCCAAGTCAGTTCCTTCCACCCATATCACAACCGCCCAGATCCGTATCGCCGGGGGGGGGGGGGGG
>JAADWV010000208.1:0-52369 GCA_023336295.1 Pythium folliculosum
ACGATCCAGAAGCCGACGGGCACGCGCACGGCGTTCATGCCGGCGGCGGCGATCTGCTGGAGGTCGGTCTCGGTGATCCACGAGGCGCGGTGCTGCTCGAACTGGGCGGTGCCCTTGGTCTTGCCCAGTTGCTTCATCGTGTCGTACTCTCCGCCGTAGCCGGTCACGCCGACCCACGCGGGCGACGTCTCGGACATCCAGCGCTCGGCGACGAGCCAGCCGCCGAGGTTCACCGACCGCAACGGGATCTCTCCGGAGCGGAGACGTAGCTGGATGTGCGAGGCCGAGGGCGTTGGGGACGGCGTGGCGGTCGTCGGACTGATAGCCGGCGTCGTGGCGTCGGGCGTCACAGCGGTAGTCGAGAGCACGGCCGAGATGGCGCCCGTGGACGTCTTGGCGCTGCCCTTGCCGCTCTTCAGCCAGCACGTGCCAAAGTTGTAGCTCGTCCAGGTGAACGCGTTGCAGCCGTTCTGGGCGCTGCACTTGGCGCAGCAGTCGGCCGCGTTGCTGCCCTGGACGCTGCCGACGTCGGCGCCCGAGTAGTCGGTGTTGGACTCGAGCGTCGGGCACGAACGGGTCGCCGCGGTGGTCAACACGCCCGAGGACGCGCCGGTGTTCGTCTTGGTGGTGCCCTTGCCCGACTTGAGCCAGCACGCGCCGCCCATGTAGTCGGTCCACGTGTAGGCGCCGCAATCGGCGCGCGCGGCGCACTTGGCCTGGCACACGTCGGCCGACGCGCCCGCTACGTTGCCAACGTCGTTGCCCACGTAGTCGACGCCCGGCTCGGAGATCCAGACGCCTGAGGTCGTCGATGTCGTCGTCGTGACCTCGGCGGACTGCGCGGCGGCGTTCGCGGCCGTCGCGTCCTTCTTGCTCTTGAGCCAGCACGTGCCGCCGTTGAAGTTGGTCCACGTGAACGCGTTGCAGCCGGCCTGGGCGCTGCACTTGGCGCAGCAGTCGGACGCCGCCGGCGCCTGGACGTTGCCGACGTCGTTGCCCAGGAAGTCGACGCCGTTCTGGAGCGAGCAGCTCAGCGCCTGTGCGACCAGCGCACGGTGCGGGGACGACGACGACGCGTTGAACGCGAGTTCTTGGGCGTGGCCGCCAGCCAGCGACACCGCGGAGGCCGCGAGGAGCAGCGAGAGACTGTGCATTGCGATCGGGGTCGAGGCGGAATGCAGCAGAATGGAGAATGAGGACTAAGGATGCAACATCCCTCGCCTGCCATGCCGGTGCATCCTGGCGGTTGAATGGCCGGCTGAGCTTGGAGCCCACCTGGCAAAAGGCGGTTGCGTTCCTCGGCAGCTGCGCAGCGGGGTCTGGCGTCCTTCTGGCGTCTGGCGGTTGGATCCTTTACTGTTGCACACGAGACAGGAGGATGGGGAAACTGCTCCCAGCACCAGGCCGAGCAGCGTGAGTTGGCGCCGTCGCGTGGTCTCTTTTGCAGAGATAGAGAGCGTCTTGCTGAGCCTTTGACAGCGCGTGCACCTAAAACTTTAGGTAAAGTTGAAGCAGAGACGAGCCATCACGTCAGACGTCGCACTGGACTTGAAGGCGTCGCTGAAACCTACACCGACTGTGAAAGCCGAATCATAATTTCGTTTCTGAGGATCTGAGACCGTCGTGCAAAGCGGAAGTTGTTGTGGTTGGAGGGAGTTCGCTTCGCTGCTGCCAGCCAGGAGGGAGATGATTTCTAAGGATCCTGTGGTGGGCGGTGGTGACTCTCTATGTAGCGTTACAAGATTCATTCGGCTTGGAGTGAGCGATGCTTGGTCCGGACGCTTGGGGCGCTCGACGATCGAATAGCCAAATCGGAGAGGCGGAGAGTATCGCTCACTGTTGGCTCCTGTGGCGTCGGGAGCTGACCTCACGGTACGTCAGGGGCTCCACGCTCCTACCTACGACGTCGTACCGTAGTACTAAACTTCTCGGACTGTTCAGAAGGACGTAACCAGGTGTACCCCTCGCTTTCGTCTTGGTCTCAGCAGCGCACATCCATGTGGGCTGGCTCACCCTCTGGCAGGCCCCCATCCGAGGACATCTAATCGAGGAGTACGGTACTAGGATCAGGCAAACCTCTTGTGTTGAAAAACACTTGGAACCACAACCTCATCCATGTTCAGATGCCAACGTCCTCAACGTCCTCGGTGGTATAAAATATCAATTGCCGCCTCAGTAATGGGTTACACTGACATTCGTACGATCGCGAAAGATATGTAACTACCGGTATGTCCAAGCGGGAGCTTCCTGCCGCGGGGCCCTCGGATACGATCAGTTGACGCGCGGCACCGTGAGGATGCCCTCGCGCAGGAGCTGGCGCAGCGACCACCCGGAGAGCTTGAGGGTCTCGTCGTCGTGGCGCCAGGACCAGAACGCCCATCCGGAGTGCGCGCCTTCAAAGCCCGCCATCTGGATGGCGGCGAACTGCTTGAGCTGGTTGCGGTCGGTGATGGGGATGCTGTCGGGCGTCGCGAGGCTCCACTCGCCCATGTAGATCCAGTTGCCGCTCCAGTTGTCCAGGTGGCTCGCTCGGTACGAGCGCGCGCCGTTGAGGATCATGTCCACGTTCGTGTTGTCCCAGCCCCATTTGTAGTACACGTGGAACTCGTGCCACACGTTAAAGTAGGCCGGCCAGCGCATAAAGTTCATCATCACGGGCGGGCCCTGCTCCTGGATCATGGGCGACGTGACCAGTATGCAATTGTTGCCCGTGGCGCGGATGCGCGTGTAGGCCTCCTGGTAGTAGCCGAAGAGCCGGTTGTAGTCGGTCGGGAACGACGGCTCGTTCATGAGGTTCATGCCCAAAAACGCCGCGCTGTCCTTGTACCGCGCCGCCAGGAAAGTCGCGAACTGCAGCGAGTTGTCGATGTTCGCCTGCGAGTCGCTCCACGATGTCGTGCCCTTGACCAGCGGCGAGCTGTGGTCGTAGCCGTTCTGGGAACCCTGATGCGCGTGGAGACTGAGCATCACAGCCAAGTTGTACTTGACGGCCCAGTCGTTGACGAGCGTGTCGAGGTACTTGAGTGCGCCGGGCGCAAACACCTGCGAGACCGCGGTCGGCGCGATCGACGGGTCGTCGTACATGATCCAGAAGCCCACAGGTACACGGACGGCGTTCATACCAGCAGCGGCGATCTGCTGGATGTCGCTCTCGGTGATCCACGTGGCGCGGTGCTGCTCGAACTGGGCGGCGCCCTTGGTCTTGCCCAGCGCCTTCATCGTGAGGTACTCGCCGTCCCAGCCAACGCCGTTTGTGTCGGTCCACGCCGGCGACGTGAACGACATCCAGTACTCGCCCACGAGCCAGCCGCCGAGGTTCACGGACCGCAGCGGGAGCTCCCCGGAGCGGAGCTTGGACTGGATGTGGCCCGATGCAGGAGGCTGCGTCGGCGGTGCCGTGGTCGTGGCGCTCACCACCGCTGAGACTGCACCTGTAAGCGTGCGCGGCGAGCCCGTGCCATTCTTGAGCCAACACGTGCCGCCGTTCGCGCTCGTCCACGTGAACGCGGAACAACCCGTGTGCGCGCTACACTTGTTGCAGCAGTCCGGAGCGCCAGAGCCTGGCACGTTGGCGATGTCGGCACCGTAGTAGTCCACGTTGGTCTCGGGCGTCGCACACGACGACGACGACGGCGCCAGCAGGCCCGACGTCGCGTCTGGGTTTGCCTTGGTGGCGCCCTTGCCGCTCTTGAGCCAGCAGGTGCCGCCGTTCCAGTTGGTCCACGTGAACGCGCCGCACCCGGGCTTGGCACTGCACTTGGCACAGCAGTCCGCCGCGGCAGGCGCCGCCACGTTGCCAATGTCGTTGGCGACGTAGTCCACGCCGGCCTCAAGCGTCGGGCACGCCGCATCGGACGACGTGACCAGCTCGGCCGACTGGGCGCCTGGCTTGGCGGTCGTCGTGGTGCCCTTCTTGCTCTTGAGCCAGCAGGTACCACCGTTCCAGTTGGTCCAGGTGAACGCACCGCATCCGCTTTGCGCGCTGCACTTGGCACAACAGCCGGACGCCGCGGGCGCCTGGACGTTGGCGATGTCGTTGCCGGCAAAGTCGACGTCCGCTACGAGCGCACAGGTCGGCGACGCGAGCTCGGCGAGGTGGCGGCTTCCCGGTGCGGTTGAGAGCGACGCGTTCGGCGCCAGGAGGTCAAAGTCGATACCACCGGCGCTTGCGACCTGGCGCACGGAGGTGGCCAGCGCCACCACAAACGCGAGTACACGCATGTTGACGCCGTTGCTGAGGGGACCGGGAGCGGCGGGAAGGGCGCTGGCGGTGGGGAGGTTTGTATCGCCGTGGTGGGGGCGATTGGAGAAGTGAGCGCCGTTGCACGGTGAGACGGTTGCTACCGGACGCCCATTATAGGGTTCCCATAGAGGGTGCCTCGCTGCATGGTACTGCCGCTCACCGGATTCTTTCCAGTGAATAAGCTGGAACGTGCGGATGTGTTCAGTGTCGTCTCCGGCGTTCTCTGCTACAATGGGTTTCACCTACGTGACCTCGTCTATGTGCAACACGACGTCCACTTGTACATAGACCGGCCACCTCACCCCCAGCACAACGCTGGGCTGGCAGTGCCAGCGGCAGTCGCCTTTGAGGTGTCGCCGCACCACCGGCAGCGACAGCACTTCGCAGGAACTCCCAGTAACGACGGGGAGATGGAGGTCAGGGGGGTGGAAGGTTGATCCTGGCTGACCCTAGCCTAGGATCAACTGTCTCTCCCGAGAAAAACCTCTCACTGAGGGAAAAAGCACGGTTGAAGTGCAGAAACGAACCCATTCGCAACATGAGGATTGGTGCATGGCGCTGTCGCCACAGCGAAAACGGGAGTCGTCCGTTACGGCTACGTGGCGTCGTTATCTGCGTGAAACTGAAATGATCAACGGCCGCCCTGGGCGCTTGGAACGACGCCTCCGCGTTCCCCAGTCAGCGAGCGGTTACTCGTCTGCGAAACGTGTGAGCCCCAAAACGGCGACATCATAGGGTCTCAAGTAGGTCTCTCAAATCATCGTTTCCGGAGAAACGTGGCGACAGCGACAAGGATACGCGCAGTGGGTGTATGTAAGAGTAGATGCCCCCTCGAGTGGTGTGGCGTGCCGGAGTGGAAATGCAAAGCTGCGAGACAGATGAGACCTGCCTGTGGGTCTCTCACGGCGCGCTGGACACGGCAAAGATTCCGTCGCGCAACATCTGACGCATCGACCAGCCCGTCGGGCCGTAGATCTCCTGGTCGTTGCGCCAGGTCCAGAAGGCCCAGCCGGCCATCGCGCCTTGGAAGCTCTGCAGCTGCGTGGCGGCGTATTGCTGGAGCAGCGCGCGGTCTTTGAACGGCGCTGAGGCTGGCGCGGCGAGGCTCCACTCACCCAGGAAGAGCGGGTTGCCCGTCCACTTGTCCAGCGCCCATGCGCGGTACGCGCGCGCCGACTCGATGATCGCGTACTCGCCGAGCCCCTCGAAGCCCCAGACAAAATACGGGTGGAACTCGTGCCACACGTTGTAGTACGCCGGCTTGGGCATAAAGTCCTGCATCACGTCCGGCATTTGTTGTTCCACCAGGGGCGACGTGACGATGATGCAGTCATTTCCAGTCGCTCGGATCCGCTTGTACGCCTCCGTGTAGTAGCCTTGGAGGATAGTTGAACTCGTAGGGAGCGACGGCTCGTTCATGAGACCGATACCGAGATACGCCTCGCTGTTCTTGTAGCGCGCGGCGATGAACGTCGCGAACTGGAGCGAGTTATCCACGTTCGCCTGCGACGCGTGCCAGTTCGTCTGCCCCGGGACTTGGGGTGCGCTGTGGTCGTTCCCGTTTTGCGATCCTTGGTGCGCGTGAAGACTCACTAGCACCGCCAAATTGTACTTGACAGCCCAGCTATTCACGAGCGTGTCGAGGTATTTCAGTGAGCCGGGCGCGAACACTGCGCTGATGTTGTTAGCCGGGTACGCCGGGTCGTCGTTCACGATCCAAAAGCCGACGGGCACGCGCACCGCGTTGATGCCCCTGGCAGCCATCTCAGCGATATCGGCTTCGGTAATCCACCACGCGCGGTGTTGCTCGAACTGCGTGGTGCCCTTGGTCTTGCCCAGCGCCTGCGTGGTGATGTACTCGCCGCTCATGGCCGTGTCGTAGTCCACGCCTTCATGGTGATATACTCGCCGCTGCTGGCCGTGGTCGCGTCGACGCCCGTCCACGCCGGGGACGTAGTGGACATCCAGTACTCACCAACGAGCCAGCTGCCAAGGTTCGCGGCGCGTGCCGGCACGACGCCCAAGCGGATCTTCCACTGGACGTGGCCGCTGGGCGGCGGCACACGCGTGGTCGGGCGCGGCAGTGGGGCCGGTGCGGGAGTGGGCGCCGGCGTGGGCGCGCCCAGCAGCGTAGCCGAGACCAGGCCCGCGGACACGCGCGTCGCGCCCTTGCCGCTCTTGAGCCAGCACGTGCCACCATTGTAGTTGCTCCAGGTGAACGCCCAGCAGCCCGCACGACCAGCGCACTTGGCGCAGCAGTCCGCGGCGCCCGCGCCAGCCACGCTCGCGATGTCGTTGCCCACGTAGTCGATCGCGTCCTCCAGCGCGGGGCACTTGTTGACGGGCGTCACAGTGGGCGTCGGCGTTGGTGTCGGCGTCGGCGTCGGCGTCGGCGTCGGCGTTGGCGTCGGGGTCAGCGTTGGTGCTGGTACTGGTGTTTGCGTGGGTGTTGGAGTTGGTGTCGGCGTTTGGGCTGGTGTTGGAGCTGGGGACATCGACGTGCCACAGACAGCGGAGACCGCGCCCGCAAGTGGCGTCGTGGCACTTTTCCCGCTCTTGAGCCAGCAGGTCCCGCCGTTGAGCCCGGTCCACGTGAACGCGCCGCAGCCCGCGCGCTGTCGCACAGCTCCAGGGCCACAACTGGATTTCGGTTCGCGACTTTGTGGTGCAGGGTGCGGGTTTTCTCGCATCCGCTCTCCCTTCTGCTGGAGGGGGGGGAGCGAAGGTGAGGCCCACTATGGAAGTTAACGCTGGGACGGATCGGGTGCGGATCGCCCAGCGTCTTTCTGACGGCACAGAACACAATCCTTTGCCGTGTCGCACCACCACGGACGTGTCGTACAGCTCTGCTGCGGATCAACTCGATGATCACACACCAGAGACTGGCTCGACCACTCAGCAGGTCCTTCGAACGCGACAACGTCGCTCACAAGGACGTCAACAAGGTCGCTCACACGGACGTCGACGCCGCCGACGAGCAGCGACCCAACCGAAAGCGCGTCCACCGTCGAAGACGCCAAGAGATAAAGAGCGTGCAATTCGTTTGATCACACAGAACGTGAGAGGGCTGACTGATTCGAAAGCAGCGGATTTGTGGTTCACACTTTTTCGCGAGCAGTTAGAAGGCGCTCAACCTGCGATTGTACTGTTACAAGAGACTCACGTGCTGGAGGGCGAAGAAGGGAAGATGGAGAGACGTTTGCGAGCTCATTGGGCTGCACCAAGCACTCTGATCCTGTATCTCTCTGGTCGGCTGGTTCAACGCGTGCCGGCGGGGTTGGTATCCTCATGAATCCCTATATGGTATCCAACGCGAAGCCCGTCTTGCCCGATCTGTGGTCCCCACATTTCATGGCTGTGACCTGTGAGATCGACGAGGTTGCCTTTTTGATTGCCAACGTATACGCGCCGGTTGAGAAAGTGTCCCGTGAGTTGCTGTTCAGCCGCATCGCAGCCGAATTTCCAACGCACGACGGTCCGATCCTTATGGGCGGCGACTTCAACTGTACTAAGTTCTGGCAACACGACCGAACATATGATGCGACAGCAAGGCGGCATGTGTCACCGGCCTTCGACCAGATGGTGACCGCGTGGGGTTTGGATGATGCACTCAGTGATCTCATCTGCAGCGCTGAAACGCAGGATGATCTTGTGGCCTTTCGGCGTCATCACCACACCTATGACTATTTGGTGGATGGGAAGCAGGAATCCAGCCGACTAGACCGGTGGAACATGAATGCCGCTGCACGACGGTGGCTGCGAGTAGTAGAACCAGTCACACTGGGAGGGCTGACTGACCACCGTGGTGTCTCGATGCTTCTTTCCGACCTGGAACGCCGTATCTGCAGCCGTGCCTGCAACACGGTGTATCCCCCGCGGCGTTGTGCAGAGCACGCGGTGCGTGAGGTGTGCCTCAAGGCTATCGCGGAGCTGGCGACCGTTTTCGACTCACTTCTTGCTCAAGACGCAGACGCCGCGGATTTTATCAAGGCGTGGGAGGATTTCAAATCATCACTTCTGAAGGCTCTGGAGCGGACTGAGGCGGAAGCACGGCGAAAGACGCGGGCGTGTTTCCGCCTCAAAGTCACTCGACTTCGCCAAGCAATCCGGCACCATAGGCTGATTGGGAGCAGCGCAGAAGCACTTGGTGCGCTCACTGCGGAGCTGAATGTGGTGGTGGCGCATTGGGGGCAACTCAAACGTCGACGCCGGGATGCTACTGCCGCTTGGGGAAGTTCGACACAGAGCGCGCGAATGTTCGAACGCGCCTCCGTCAGGCCGCGTTCTACGGGAACGCCGAACCTTACGGGAACGCCAGGGCGTCCAGAACGTGCGGTAGAAGATACAGCAAATCGGATGATGGACGCCTGGGCGGAAATTTTCTCGGAGTCGGATTCAATTGAGCCAAGGCCCCAGTTTGCGAACCATGGAACCGCACTGACGACCCGTGAGCGAGCAGACCTGGACAAGCCCTTTTCCCTTTCTGAGATCAATGGTGCCATCCGCAGATGCCAAGCGACCAAAGCGGGGTCCCGACGAGTTGCCAAATGCGTGGTACCGTGACTTCGCCAACGAGATCAGCCCCATCCTGCTCACGCTCGTTCGCAAGTGCCATGCAACTGGCAGTTTCCCGCGCTGCTTCAAACAAGCTACGATTGTATGTATACCGAAGGCGGGAAAGTCGGTGGATCCTCTTGCCTACCGGCCCATCTCACTCCTCAACTCGGACTACAAGATTTTCATGAAGGTGATGTCCAGTCGCCTCAAGAGGCTCCTTCCAAACGCTGTGGAAGCCGTACAGGGCGGGTTCGTCCTCGGGCGGAATATCATGTGATTGACGTTTTCTTCGCCGCGCAAGCGATTGCTCGGCGACACAACTCGTCGGCAATTGGCGTGCTACTGGATATCCGAAAGGCGTACGACTCGATAAATCGAAACTATCTCTTTGAGTGCCTCCAAGCCAAGGGGTTCCCCCCACAATCCTCCACGCAGTGCGCGAGACCAACACCTCCACGACGGCGAGGTTTCGGGTCAACGGTAAGCTCTCGGATCCGCTGGACTCGACACGGGGCATTCGGCAGGGCTGTCCACTGGCCCCGCTCTTGTTCATCCTCGCCATTGACCCGCTATACCGCCGTTTGCTCCATGACCCGAGTCTGGGCGAGCCCCTGCCAGAGGCACCGAACGCAGTACCGACCGTGGCTGGTTTCGCCGACGACACGGCCGTCTACTTGAGTTCGGAGGAAAAGTTGCCGCAGCTGGTGATGATTCTCGAAGAATTCGAACGTGCATCCGGCCTTGGAGTTCACCCGTCCAAGTGCTTTGTTATTCGTCTCAACGCTGAGGCGGGCCCGCTACGTGGTGAGGGTGCTTTCGCCTTCATGGGGCCGCGAGCCCTCTGCCGGTATCTTGGAGTTCAAGTTGGCTCGCTGATAAATAACGACGCTGTGTGGGCCCCACACTGAAGCAGCTGGAGACACGGCTTCGGATGGCTATGGTGAAGACCAACTCTGTCCACCAACGAGCTGCCATCGCCCAAGCTGTGGTAGTTCCTAAGGTGCTCTTCATCGCTCGCCACCACTGGCCGTCGGCTACACAGTGGACTGCGGTGGAGCGAGGCGTCTGGCGGTTCATTTGGGGTGATAGTTTCCGGGAGGACACCGCCGGTGCGTTGACACGGAGCCGGCGGTGGTTGACACAAGAAGCAGCGACACTCTCTCCATTCCACGGCGGTCTAGGCGCTCCCTGCTTACGTTCGGCTCTATTGGCTATGGCGGCCTCGGTCGTTGAAGACTGGGGCTTACACGGCTTCAGAGCGCCGGGATGTGCTGATTCGAGTGGCAGGGTGGCTGGACGGTGTGAACTCTATCGAACCCATTACGCGGTTGACAGACAAGTCGCGCCCTGCTCGTATCATGCAGTCCATGTGAGTCACCAGTAGAGAAGTTCTGCGCGATCTTCGGGCTGTGCGAATCCCCGATGGGACTTAGCTCTGGCTACGGGACGCTCTTTCAGCCGTTGGAGGCATTTCCCATGACTGGAGGTGGCATCGAGGAGACTATGTGCGCGATTACTCGAGTTCTACCGGGTAGGGGGAAAGCTCATAGAGCAGCAGCGCGAACAAGACCACGGCAGCTGCAATGTCGACTGGCTACCGAGTCTTCGCGTCGATCATGATGGTTCGGCTCTTCTTCGAACGGATGGTACCCTCTTTACGGCACGGGCGCTAAAGCTCTTAGGCGAGGGCCCCACTCTCTCCGACTACGTCACGTGGACGTGGGAAGGACCGATGACGCTCCGGTTTTCGGCCACTGCCATCAGCTACCCACTCTCCAACGCCCAAGTTTCGCTTCTCAGGGAGCTGTGCGACGCTATCGTCGTCAACTTCCCCGCGGTGCTGCGGCGCCCACTAGGGCCGAATGTGCTACGTGGTATTCGCACCACTGATGCGGCGGACGTGCAGGTGACGCGGGAACCTGCCGGGAAAGTCGAGGTCTCCCGAGCCGGCCTCCCGGTGTACGAGGCACGGGCCAACTGTCAACGCGATGTCGCGTCTCTGCCAATGGTGCGTGTGGGCGAGACCTGGTTGCGTCCTACCTGTATGTGTGGGCCCAGGTTTACCAAGATGAATCACGTTTGGACGGGTTGCTCTCCGTGGAGCTCGTCACCAAGACGTCTGAGACGAGCGCTGCGTAAAGTCTCCCACTCGAATGGTCTACGTGCTCGCGAGATCCGTGACACCCGCTGGAGGGATGATGACGCCGATATAGCTACCGCGCTCGCATCTGTTGACTGGAAGCACATGCTCAAGGCGCCCAGCTTGACTCCCCAGGACACGGAGTTCTGGCACAAGCTCCGGCTTCACCAACTATATTCTTGCAAGATAGCAGGTGAGGACGCGCCGTGTGCGACTACAACCTGCCATGGACCGGACAATGGCACGCCTGGCCACATCTTCTGGCGCTGCCCGACCCGCGACAAGGCCTGGAATGCCGTTCTCAGTCGATGGGGGCGCCAGCCAGCGACAGAAGACGTTCTGAAATCCGAGATCTTCGGCTGGAAGGTGCCCCCGACGGACTTCAAATTGCGAGCTCTCATCAGAGACCACCCGGATTATGAGTCTGCAAACGAGAGCCTTCTCCCCGCTCGTGTCGATCACTGGCTCGATATCGCATGGGTGCACCTCGTCACCGCGGCGGCACGGTGCCTGTGGGCAGATCACGTGTCGACGACCTACTACAACGAGGCTCCAGTCTCGCCCGATCAACTGTCAACGATCATGACACGCTGGATACATCGCCTAGGCGTCTTGCATGCCTGGGCCGCGGAGCCGGCGACGGCCCGCCTTGATCGTCTTATCATCCGGTGCATTTCCAGATGGTGCACAGACTCCACGGAGGACATCCCGCGGCCATCGCTGACCATGGATCGTTTTCTCCTCTTTTTCGATGGCGGCAGCCGCGGGAACCCAGGGCCAGGAGGCAGTGGGTCCGTCGTGGTCCGCGTCCGTGAAGACTTCGAAATGGTCTGGGTGGCGGCGATGTCCTTCGCCAACCGCAAGACCACGCACAATTTTGCCGAGTTCCAAGGGCTCATCACCGGCCTTCGCGCCGAGGTGACGAACCACTGGCATCCACTGACTGTCATCGGAGACAGCAACATAATTTTGTCGCTGATGCGACGAAAGAAGAACCCCAAGGCCCCAGCTCTGAGGCCTTTGTATGTTCAAGCACGGCAAGCGGCGGCCTCCCTCCGCGTCACCGGTTGGCATCATCACTATCGCGCTCACAACAAGATGGCCGACAAGGCTGCGAACATCGCGATGGATGCCCGACGCAGTTTCCAGGCCTCCGCCCAAGACGACCGCCCAGAACTCGGCCAGATCCGCGCGTTGCTCCGCGACGATGTGGCACCGTGGGTCGACCGTTTCTAAACTCCCCGCTCCCTCCAGCTCAACCGGCAGGCAGTTAGGATATTTCTCGCATCTAGAGGATTTGTATTTCCGCCTGCAGCGGATTTCTGGCCCTCCGGGTGCTCCACCTAGCTGGTTACAGGTAGCTGAAGGGTTATCGGGTTCTCTATTGTAACTAATACACCTCACACACACACACACAGCCCGCGCGCTGTCCGCACTTGGCGACGCAGTCCGCCGGGGCCGGGGCCGCCACGTTAGCTACGTCGTTGCCAAAATAATCGACACCCTGCTCCAGCGCTGAGCCACGAAAACGGCGGCGCCGTCGCGGAGCTCAGCACGGAGCTCAGCACGGCTGAGACGGCACCCGAGGCGGCTGAGACCGCGCCTTTGCCGCTCTTGAGCCAGCACGTGCCGCCGTTCCAGCTCGTCCACGTGAACGCGCCGCAGCCCGCGCGCTGCGCGCACTTGGCGCAGCAGTCGCTCGCACCAGATCCAGCGACGCTCGCGAGGTCGTTGGCGACGTAGTTGACGTCCGTCTCGACCGTCGGGCACGCGGCGTCGGGGATGACGACGCCCGAGGTCACTTGGCTGTTGAGCGCCGTCGCGCACTTGCCGCTCTTGAGGTAACACGTGCCGCCGTTCTGGCTGGTCCAGGAGAAGGCGCCGCAGCCAATGCGCTGCGCACACGCGACGCAGCAGTCGGTCGGCTGTGCGCCTGCCGCGCGGGCGATGTCGTTGCCCACGTAGTCCACGCCCGACTCGGTCACGCACGTGGGTCCGGGCGAAGTGCCCACGGCGGCCGACGTGGCACCGGCCTTGGCGACGGCCGAGCCCTGGACGTTCTTGAGCCAGCACGTGCCGCCGTTGAGGTTCGTCCACGTGAAGGCGACGCAGCCGTGCTGTGCGACGCACTTGGCGCAGCAGTCGGTGGCCGCTGGCGCGCGCGCGTTCGCGATGTCGTTGCCCGGGAAGTCGATCCCGCTCACCAGTGGTGGGCAAAAAATAGTTATTCCCAAAATAAATACCCATATTTGTATTTAATTATATTTAATTATTTATTATCTCCTTTCAGTTCATTCCCACAGTGCTTTCAAGCGTCAAAACGCCTATAGTCGGGAGGTCTGCACACCGTCAGCATGAAATCAAATGGAATACAATAATTCAATTATGGATTTATCTTCGATTTTGTTGCCAGAGTATTCTTGTATTTAAAATTTCCCACCCCTGCCGCTCACCAGCGAGCACGTCGCGATGTGGCGGCGCACCCGAGACAGCGACTCGTTCAATGAAGGGATCACCGGCGTTGGCTGTGCCGAGCATGTCCAGGCAGCCAAGACCACGGCGACGGATACGACGGGATGAGTGCGCATGGACGGGATGAGTGTCCTTTCGGTTGGAATAATGACTGGCGTGGGGCGGGGTGCGATGAGGGAAATGACAAGGGCGTCTAAGAGGCTGCTGGGTGGCAAGGCGTGGCGCTCAGGCGAGCGCCACTCCCGCGTTGTTTCTGGGTGGCTCCCCACAACGACACGAAAAAGGTGCCGGAACCCGAGATGTCGTGTCGCCCGCCCCCAACTGGGCGCGCGGGTCAGAAAACCGAGGCCCGATGAGCTAACTCTTCCGACGCCGCCCGACAGAGGGGCAGATCGGAAGGCGAGTGGACCAGTGGGGAGCAGAAGCCGTTGGTTACGATGGGCGAGCTATGTGGAGATACCTGAGGTGATCGGAGCCGTCGAGAACGGTTTGGCTAACGCGCGTGAGGCGAGGCAATGGTGCGGGAAGTGGCGCAGCCCAGTGCCATGGGCTAGAGTCGCAAGCGATCTCCTCGTGGCTTCGTTCATGTCAACGGATCGATGATCGGCGGCCACGACCGTGAGTCATGCGGCTGGTAACACCGTGGGAATAAACATGATGGTACTTCAATTGAAGCGGTTGGCGGTGACCCGGGTTCACCACGCTGACCCAGTTGTCAAATATCATGTTACATCAAATTATGATTTTGTTTCGAGATTATCAGCCAGATGGCTCAAGACTGAATTTCATTGGTCAGAAAATGGTTGAGAACATGTCAAGTGGTGGGAAATCCCACCAGACACTCGACAGATCCCGACTCGGGAATCCCGAGCAAAGGCATGGAATGCCTTTTGGGTGGATGCCAAAACTGCTATCGATCTCCTTGAGTTGAGTTTAGAGAGTGGAGAGTTGGGGGTTGGCGTTGAGAGCATTAAGAGCGGCGTAGACTTGTGCACGGTACTGACGTTTGTGGACACCGGCCGCCGGCGGTCTTGGCGTGACAATCCATTTCCACCGATGCTTAGATGCTCATGTGAAGTGACGTGCCACAGAGAGGTCGAGGGCGGCGCGTGCTCAGTGTGTCGACGCCTCGCTCTAGCACTCGGCTCAGCAGAGAATTGTTGTGACCACGCAGGCGGAAGATTGCACGAATATGCGCACGGGGCACATACGTAATAGAATGCTCTCACTGAGAGCAATCTATTACGGGGTCCGATGCCTAGTGGATCCAAGCGGATCCAAGAAACGCATGATCAATGTGCACAGTCTGTTGTACCCGTCCGCGATCTCCTCGGGACAAAATGGTGCATCATAGCATCCTACAAGACCCGATCCGAATAATATAGGCACTTTGTATGGAAAAAAATAAGTCGGCCGAGTTCAGGGGTCTAGCGGATGGGGTGACCCGGGTCACCGCCAACTGCTTCAATTGCAGTTTAGTCGGTTTAGCGCCCGCATGGAGCCAGCCCCGTCAACTTTCCGTCAAGTGCATCCTGGCGATCGTCTGGCGTGGGGACAGCAGCATCCATACAGAGGTTGCCGTGCCCACGGGTCTGGGAGCCTGCGTAGGAGTTGTGACTCACACTGACGCCACTGGAGCAAAGATACAAACAACTCGTAACAAGCATTGTCGGGTGATCGCCACCGGGAGGATCGTGGTTGCATTTTTGCACCAAATCCGGACGCTAACTGACACTCTCGGGAAATCCCTCCCTCGCGTGACACTGTGCGTGAACTCGACACGAACTTGCTCGACGCCACAGATGTCGGAAGAAGGTCAACAACGCGCCATAGCCCACGAGTGCCGAGACCGTGCCCACCGGCGCTGTCGCTCTTGAGTCAGCACGTCCCGTCGTTCCAGTTGGTCCACGTGAAGACCTTGCAGCCGGTCTGCACGGCGCACTTGGCGCAGCAGTCGGTGGCCGACGCGCCCGGGACGTCGGCATTGTCGTTGCCCTGGCACGCGTAGTCGATATCCAAGTCGATTGAACGGCTCAAGTCGTCCACGAGAAGACGGGGCCGTGGCGTCACCAGATCGGAGACTGGCATCGGCTAGGAAGCAAGCCCCAGCGAATGAGGACGGCGCGTTTGGGTGGCAAATGAAGAAGTGAAGAAGCTTAGGCGTGCCGCACAGGCGCCTTCGGTTTCCCCGCCGCGTTATGGGTACCACTGCGCAAGCCTGTGAGATGCCGGTGGAATGAGATGCATCTCAAATCCACGGCGCGGCCGAGACAGTGTACCACGTGGGACACCTCTCTCTCTCACTCACACACACATACACACACACACTACAGCCGTGTATCATCTTCCCTCCCAGCATCGAAGCAATGCTCTTCCTCTTGAGAGAAGACAGAAACTACTTCGAAAAGAACATGGGTCGCATTGACGATAGGACAGGAATCGCGCTCCACTTGTTCACTACGAAGTCGCCTTATGTGCTGGGCACCGTGAAGATGCCCTCGCGCAGCGCCTGGCGCATGGACCAGCCCGAGAGGATGCCCGTGGTCGCCGTCTCGAGCTCCTGGTCGTTACGCCAGGCCCAGAAGGCCCAGCCCGAGGTCGCGGCCGCGTACTGCTCGAGCTGCACGGCCGCGTACTGCTTGAGCAGCGCGCGGTCTTTGAACGGCGCCGTGGCCTCCGGACTGCCGAGGCTCCACTCGCCCAGGTACAGCGGGTTGCCGTTCCACTTGTCGAGCGCCCACGACCGGTAGCCGCGCGCGGCCTCGATCACCTGCTGCTCGTTCAGGCCTTCGTAGCCCCACTTGAAGTACGGGTGGAATTCGTGCCAGACGTTGTAGTACGCCGGCTTGGGCATAAAGTCCTGCATCACGTCGGGCGACTGCTGCTCCACCAGGGGCGACGTGACGATGATGCAGTCATTTCCAGTCGCGCGGATCCGCTTGTACGCCTCCGTGTAGTAGCCCAGCAGCACGTCGTAGCTGGTCGGCACCGACGGCTCGTTCATGAGGTTGAGCCCGAGGAACGCCTCGCTGGTCTTGTAGCGCGCGGCGATGAACGCCGCGAACTGGAGCGAGTTGTCGACGTTGGCTTGCGCCGTGTACCAGTTCTTCTTGGTGAACTCCTGCGGCGCGCTGTGGTCGTTGCCGTTCTGCGAGCCCTGGTGCGCGTGGAGGCTGATCATGACGGCGATGTTGTACGCGCGCGCCCAGCTATTCACCAGCGTGTCGAGGTACTTGAGCGCGCCGGGCGCGAACACGGCGCTGATGTTGGTGGCCGGGTACGCCGGGTCGTCGTTCACGATCCAAAAGCCCACGGGCACGCGCACCGAGTTGAGCCCGGCGGCCGCGAGCTCGGCGATGTCGGCCTCGGTGATCCACGACGCGCGGTGCTGCTCGAACTGCGCGGTGCCCTGGGTCTTGCCCAGCGCCTGCATGGTGATGTACTCGCCGCTCATGGCCGTGTCGTAGTCCACGCCCTTCCACGCCGGGGACGCCTTGGACATCCAGTACTCGCCCACGAGCCAGCCGCCGAGGTTGGCCGACCGTGCGCGCAGCACGCCCGAGCGGATCTTCCACTGGACGTGGCCGCTGGGCGGCGGCACGCTCGTGGTCGGGCGCGGCGGGATCGGGCGGAACGTCGTGGGCGCCGGCGTGGGCGCGCCCAGCAGCGTAGCCGAGACCAGGCCCGCGGACACGCGCGTCGCGCCCTTGCCGCTCTTGAGGTAGCACGTGCCGCCGTTGTAGTTGCTCCACGTGAACGCCCAGCAGCCCGCGCGGCTCGCGCACGGCGCGCAGCAGTCCGAGACCTTGGCGCCGGGCACGTCCGCGAGGTCGTTTCCCACGTAGTCGATCGCGTCCTCGTACTTGGGGCACTTGTTGGGCGCGGTGGTCGTGGGCGGTGGCGGCGGCGCTGTCGTCGTGGGCGTCGGCGACGGCGAGCCGTACCGCAGTACAGCGGAGACGGCGCCCGAGGACACCGACGTCGCGCCCTTGCCGCTCTTCAGCCAGCACGTGCCGCCCTGCCAGTTGGTCCACGTGAACGCGCCGCAGCCGGACGTCTGCGCGCACTTGGTGCAGCAGTCGCCGGCGCCAGAGCCGGCGACGCTGCCAATGTCGTTGCCGGCGTAGTCCACGTTGGTCTCCACCGTCGGGCAGGACGCAGTCTGGACGGTCCCCGAGTACACGTTGTTGTTGGGCGTGGTGGCGCCCTTGCCGCTCTTGAGGTAGCACGTGCCGCCGTTGTCGTTGTTCCAGGAGAAGGCGCCGCAGCCGGCGCGCTGCGCGCACTTGGCGCAGCAGTCGGTCGAAGCCGAGGCGCGCACGTTGCCGATGTCGTTGCCCACGTAGTCGATACCCGCTTCAATCGCGCAGGTCTGGCCCGTGGTGGCCGACGGCGTCACGAACGCGGTCGCGCCGCCCGGGCTGGACACGAGCGTGCCGGCCTGGCTCTTGAGCCAGCACGTGCCGCCGTTCCAGTTGGTCCAGCTGAAGACCGTGCAGCCGGTCTGCGCGCCGCACTTGGCACAGCATTCCGTGGCCGACGCGCCCGGGACGCTCGTGATGTCGTTGCCCTGGAAGTCGTAGTCGTAGTAGATCGTGCAGGTGGCGTCGCCCGCGAGCCGGCGGTGCGGCTGCGCCACGAGGTCGGCAAGCGACGTCATCGGCGACACGGCGACCGAGGCGCTCGCAGCGCTTAGCGCGGCGGCTGCCACAAGCGCAACGGCGCTGAGTGACGCGATGCTGCGCATGTTGTGCGTGCGGTGGTGAAGACTTGAAGCGCGTTCGACGGAGAGTAGGTGGCGCCGCTGGAGGTGCCGCCTCCGAGGCGAATGGAGAAGTGAGCGCTTCGGAGCAGTCTCCCGTTCGGTTAGGACTCCCCCATCGCCGCCTTCAGGACGGGTACACTCACTGCACAGTACGTGTACGCCTAGAAGGCGTGTGTATCAGGTGCAACGGCGACACCCACTTCTTGTGCCTCCGCGGCGGCAGCTTCGCCGCCGTCACTTCGTCGCGGGGCACGCACGCCAGCGCGCGTCCTCTCGCTCTGCGGCTTCCGCTTTCTGCGTGGCGTCATGAGCGAGATGAGAGATTTCTCGTGACCGCAATATCCGAGTGTGCAAACGGATGGTAATGACTTGGAGGCTGAACCCAGGACTGGGTCCACTGCACCAGCTGGGTCTCACCTGTCACCAGTGAAAAGCTCAGCTGGCGAATCATTTCTCAAAACCGGGTGCGTCCAGGATCACTTTTCTATTAGTTATTCTGTCACAGATCTCAGCACAACAACCCTCTTTTGATACTCAACCCATCCCTTTGACAGCACGCGTCCGCCCTGGCTCTGCACGCCAATGAGATTGACAGCGCTGAGGGTCGAATCTTGAAGCTTCGATAATCACAGGGCAGGACTCTGGACCCATTGGGTGCACAAGGTGGTGGCGCCACGCTTGGACCGGTCTGGCAGTGGCAGTGTGGCCAAACTGCCATCGACACCCACTCACTCCATGGCAGTTTGGTCGTCGTTACACATCTAGTGGATGCAATGCAATAGCCACAGGCCGTTTCGCCTTCTCGGGCGCGGCATCCACTAGAGGTGGGTGTTGGGCACCTGGCTTGTGCAGTAGAAAGTGTGTGTGATGTGCCAAGAGCTCGCAGCGCGGTTTCGTGATTGACGTTTTCCGCCGCCCGTTCAGGTCGGTCTGCCAAGCCTGCCAGAGGTAGTGCCATGCGCGGTGACAGTGGCTTTCGTGCAACGGTGTGTCGCATGCGAATCAATCACCCCGTGAATCATCCCTGGCACTGCCAGACTGGCAGCCAGTGGCAGTGATTCCGATGGCGGGAGACGAGACGCGTCCGCAGTTTGTTCGAAAGAATCACGTCGGCGGAAAGAACGTTCCATTCTTTGGCGCCGCTCTCCGGAACGATAGAGAGTTGTAAGTATGAAGCGGTCCAGCGCGAGCGGGTTACTCACGACTTGGCCACACACCCAAACCGCCCGGAATCTTGAGTGCAGGCTGACGTGACGTTAGGAAGGGGGAACTGATCGCAACGCCAAAAATTCGCCGGTGCGAGGAGACTTTGGCTTCCTGGAAGAAGCCTCACATTGTGGATCACACTGTGTGATTCACAGGTCCTCGGCCAAAGCTCAAGGCTTCGAGACCGCCGGTGGCAGCCTGCCACAAGCTGCCAGCTTCGTTGGCACCCACAATAGCCTCTACAGCCCACCCATGCATGTTGTCGCGAGAATGCCATAGGACTTTGTCTTCCACTGGAACTTCCACTGGAACCTTGCACTTGAGCACAACCTTGAAGGGCACTTGCAGTGCAAAGATCCACCACAACATCAATCACGATTCACTGGGGTACCTGACGAAGTGCAAGCACTTTGATCATGTGGAGGCTCCGGTAATTCAAGGAGGCCCTTCAACTCTCGAGATCAGAGAGAGCTGTCGTTTGGTTGTACGGTGAGATGGCGGCATGATGGTGGGAACGCATACATCTTTCGATTAGGAAACAGTGGCATGCTCGGGCAGGGCCAACAAAGCCCCAAATCCTCACTGCCGTTGCCTACTCACAGCTAATGCGATGTTGAAACACTACACGAGTCGTTGCTTTGGTCGGGGAGCTACCGCTGGCTCCCTTGTTTACTTGGGCACGGTCATGATACCGAGACGAAGCAGCTGGCGCAGCGACCAGCCCGAGATCACGCCGTCGAGCTTCTCGTCGTCGTGGTGCCACGACCAGAAGGCCCAGCCGGCGTGCGCGCCGTTGAACGACTCGAGCTGCAGCGCCGCGAACTGCTTGAGCAGGTTGCGGTCCTTGAACAGCGCCTCGTTCGGGTTGCCCAGGCTCCACTCGCCCATGAAGACCCAGTTGCCGGGCCAGTTGGTGAAGTGCGAGTTGGGGAAGTTGCGCACCGAGTCCATGATCTGGTACTCGTTCTGGCCTTCGTAGCCCCACTTGTAGTACACGTGCCACTCGGTCCAGACGTTGGTGAACTCGGGCCAGCGCATGAAGTCGCGGTTCGTCCACTGGTCCTGGTTCGACAGGCGCGGCGCGATCGCGAGCACGCAGTCGTTGCCCGTCGAGCGGATCTGGCGGTACGCCTCGACGTAGTACTTCTTGGCCAGCTCGTAGTCAATGTCCGTGGGCTCGTTCATGAGACCGAGACCGAGGAACGCCGGCGAGTCCTTGTAGCGCTCCGCGAGCTTGGTCGCGAAGCGCATCGAGCTCTGGTAGTTGGCGTCGTTCTTGCTCCAGCCGACGTTCCACATCTCCTGCGGCGCACTGTGGTCGTTGCCGTTTTGGGATCCTTGGTGCGAGTGGAGGCTGAGCATCACGGCGACGTTGTACTTGACGGCCCAGTTGTTGATGAGCGTGTCCAGGTACTTGAGCGAGCCGGGCGCGTAGACCTTGCTGATATCGGTCCCCTGCACGCCCGGGATCTCGTCGACGATCCAGAAACCGACGGGCACGCGCACCAAGTTGAGGCCGACGTCGCGGATCTCGCGGATGTCGTCCTCGGTGATCCAGGTCGCGCGGTGCTCCTCGAACTGCTGCACGCCACGCGCGCGGTCGCCCTTGTTCTCCCAGTACTTCATCGTGATGTACTCGCCGCCCCAGGCCGCGTGGACATCCGGGTTGAACGGATCGCCGCCGGGCTCCCGCGTCGGCACGCCCTTCCACTGAGCCGAGGTCTTGGACATCCAGTACTCGGACACGAGCCAGCCGCCGAGGTTCACGGACCGCGACGGGGTCGAGCCGCTGCGGAGCGCGTACTGAACGTGTGTCTTGGCGCCATCGGCACGCACGCGGCCCGACACGGAGCCCGGGCTGGGCTTCATGTCGCCCACGGCGCTCTTGAGCCAGCACACGCCGCCGTTCCACTGGGTCCACGTGTACGCCGCGCAGCCCTGCTTGGCGCTGCACAGCGCGCAGCAGTCGCCGGCGTCGGCCGCCGGCACGCTGCCAATGTCGTTGCCCACGATGTCGGCGCTCTGCGTGAGCTCGCACTGGTCAGAAGTCGACGCGTCGCCGTCGCGCGTGCCGGAGACTGCAACCTTGTTGTTGACAGCCGTGCCGCGCGCGCTCTTGAGCCAGCACGTGCCACCGTTCCAGTCGTTCCACGTGAACGCGCGGCAGCCGCTCGTGGCGTCACAGATCGTCTGGCACTGCGAGGCCTCCTTGCCGGGCTTGTTCGTGAGGTCGTAACCTTCGTAGTCCTTGCCCTGCTCGATGGTCCACTTGGCGTCGCCACCCTGGTCGTCGTCCGACACCTCGGCCGAGTGGACGCCATCGGCGGGACGCACCTCGCCACGTCCGCTCTTCAGCCAGCATGTGCCGCCGTTCCAGTCGCTCCACGTGTACGCGCCGCACCCCGCCGCGGCCTTGCACTTGGCCACACAGTCCGACGCCTTCGCGCCCGGTGCAGCGCCCACATCGTTCCCCATGTAGTCCGTGTTCTCCTCCGTGCGCGGGTCCACCGTGCCCGACACAGCACTGGCGTGCGACTGCACCTGCGTCACGCCGCTCTTGAGCCAGCACGTGCCGCCGTTGAAGTCAGTCCACGTGTACGCCTTGCAGCCGGGCGTGTCCTGGCACTTGGCGCAGCACGCGCTCGAGGCGCCGCCGACGTTCGCGAGGTCCTTGCCCACAAAGTCCACGCCGGGCTGCGACGAGCACGTGGCCGCGAGGTGGCGCGAGAACGAGATCGAGGTGGGGCTGGTCACGTTGCTGGACGCAGCCACGGTCGCCAGTGAGGCCGCCAGCAGACCGGAGACCGCCTGCCAGTGCATCGGTTGCTGGTTTGGTGTCTTGGTTGGTTGGGCTTGGTGAGACTTCGGTCCGAGAGGGCGAAGTAGAAAATGAACGAGAGTGTGGTGGGCGGAGTGGGGGTGGGCAAGGCGGCCACTGGCAGTGCCAGGAGCTCTTGGGCCACGCCCTAGGAGCTCCTAGGAGCCCTGGGTGGCCTGTACTGACTAATTGGACTGACTAGCTGACGCATGAGGCAGAGGTACTTACCTGAACGGCGGAGGGACTGGGGACCACTCGCTGGCCTTCTAATTCTTTTCGCTGGGATAGCTTGAGAAGGGAACGCTGCCACGGGAACTACCGTCGGCCCAATCTCTGATATGGTACCCGGCAAAAACCCTGTGGACCGCGAGCACCTTGCCCGGCTTGTCTACTGCGGGAACGAACGGCCCGCGATGCGACCCAAGTAACCAAGTTTACTGTACACACGTTAGACCACGCAGACTGTGCCCCAGTGTGGGCAAAAGCCTGGCCACCTCAGTGATCTGCTGGCGTGAGGACCTCACGCCAGCAGATCGGTGGCGAAATGTGCCGACATTTCCTCTCACGGATCTCGGGCGTTTCTGCCTGGGTGCGTATCCACCCGAGAGATGACCAGGGGCCTGCCAGCTGGCGCCTGAAGGTCCGTGATATGGAAGTGTCTCGTGAGCTCTCTCCATGGCACGTGCTGGATATTCAAAAGCTGAGGTTGCGAGATGCGGTAGACGCGGTGGTAGAAGGCTCGAACTGTCAGGCCCTTGTGTTCAGCGAACCCACGCGGCGAAACAGCAGCGCAGAGTGTAGGGCCAGCGGCTGGCGTTCGGCTCCTGCCGTGCACTTCGGCAAACCGCAATCCACCATCCAGTATCATGTACTGAGCACCCGATGTCGACGCCCAGCTGGAGAGTTGTGGATGGCACAAATACACTGTATTAAGGTCATATCTGCTGGGTAAGTATCCTCCAAGTGGGGAGTGATGGATCGCTCCATGATGCTAAATAAGTGTATTATGTCGAGAGCTCATGGGCTTCAACTGGATCGTGTTGTCGTCACTCACTTTGACGTGGTCCAGATGTCAAGTGGGTCAATAATGGCGCTTCGGAGAAGTTTCCACATTGAGCAGCATTGCGGCAGCGCCATCCACAACGTCCCCGCCAGCGTCTGAAAAAGCCGCTGAACTTTGACGGCGTTCGCGGAGGCAAATCACTGGGCTCACGGTCCAGCGAACCACCGCTGGGTTACAGTACTTGGGTGCACGGCGAGACACTGCCGCCACTGCAGCACTTGTTTTGGATACAGTACCCGGTACGACACCTGAGATCGATGTCAAAAGAACCTTCAGGAAGCTGGCTCGCAGCACCGCTGCCGCTGCCACTGCCATTGGAGATGCCCACATTGCCATCCAGGGACGAGCTGTTGCTGGTGTGTGTCCAGGAGGCGCCGATCGTCGGGATCAGCAGCTCTGCCCGGCGGTAGCTTCTTGGTCTCCTCGTCGTGGTACCAGGCCCAGAACACCGACGCGGCGGGCACTTTCTCGGCCTCTCTCACTGGCGCTTTAAGTAGTTGAGCCCGCCGCGCTTGCGCGCTCTTTCCTCGATGGTCGCGACTCGCGAGGCTCCACTCGCCCAGGAAAATCGGGTTGACCTGCCGAACAAGAACATCACCAACCAGGTCCAAGGCATGGTAGGCCCCTCATCATATCTGTTTATTGGCTGCTTACTGTCAACACGGTGCTCAAACACAACTACTGTAAGGGGCTACATCCGCGTCGGCTTACTTGGGCACGGTCACGATGCCAAGGCGAAGTAGCTGGCGGAGCGACCAAGGCGAGATCCTGCCGTTGACCAACGTATCATCGTGGCGCCACGACCGGAAGGACCAGCCGGCCTTCGCGCCCCGGAACGACTCGAGCTGCAGCGCCGCGTACTGCTTGAGAAAGTCGGGGTCCTTGAGCCCGTCGACGGGGGTGCCCAGGCTCCACTCGCCCATGAAGACCGGGTTCCCGGGCCAGTCGGCAAAGTGCGTCTCGGGATACTTGCGCACCGCGTCAAGGATCTGGGACGCGCTCTGGCCCTCGTAGCCTTCCGTGTAGTATGCGTGCCACTCGGTCCAGACGTTCTTGTACGCGAATGCCGCGGTCATGAGGTCGCGGTTCGTCGTCTGGTTCTGCTCCGACCGGCGCGGGGAGACCGTGAGCACGCAGTCGTTGCCCATCGAGCGGATCCGCGCGTAAGACCCTACGTAGTATTGACTGACCCAGTCGTAGTTCACTTCCGTGGGCTCATTCATGAGTCCGAGTCCGAGGAACGCCGGCGAGTGCTTGTAGTGCTCCGCGAGCTTGCTCGCGAAGCGCTGCGAGTTCCGGAGGTTTCCCTGGTCCTTGCTCCAGCCGACGTCCCGCATCTCCTGTGGCGCGCTGTGGTCATCGCCGTTCTGGGAGCCCTGGTGCGCGTGCAGACTCACCAGCACGGCGATGTTGTACTTGACGGCCCAGACGTTGATGAGCTTGTCCAGGTACTTGAGCGAGCCGGGCGCGTACACGCGGCTGATTTCAGTGGCGTCCAGACCGTCGATCTCGTCGGCAATCCAGAAGCCCACGGGCACACGCACCGAGTTGAGCCCGGCGTCGCGGATCTCGCGGATGTCGTCCTCGGTGATCCACGTCGCGCGGTGCTCTTCGAACTGGCGCACGCCGCGCTCGCGCTCCCCGCGGTCGTCCCAGTACTTCATCGTGATGTACTCGCCGCCCCAGGCCGTGTTGAGGTAGGCGTTGAATTTTTCGTTCCAGCGCGGTTCCTGTTTGGGCACGCCCTCCCACTGCGGAGAACGCTTGGACATCCAGTATTCCGACACGAGCCAGCCGCCGAGGTTCACGGACTGCGACGGGACCGAGCCATTGCGCAGCGCGTACTGGATGTGAGGCTTGGACGCGTCGGCGCGCACGCGGCCCGAGGTCGCGTTGGCGCTCGGCTGGACCTCACCCATGGCGCTCTTGAGCGCGCACACGCCGCCCTCCGACGGGCTCCACGTGTACGCCGCGCAGCCGGGCTTCACGGCGCAAATCGCGCAGCAGTCGGTGGCGACCGGCGTATGCACGACGCCAAGGTCGTTGCCCACGATCTCGACGCCGTCGGTGAGCTCGCACTGGCCAACCGCCGGCGGCGGGGCCGTGGTGACCGGTGCCGGCGCCGTAGTGGCCGGTGGCGGCGCCGTGGTTTCCTGCTTGCTGCCCGAGACCGTCGCCGCGTTAGGGACGGCCGTGCCACGCGCGCTCTTGAGCCAGCACGTGCCACCGTTCCAGTCGTTCCACGTGAACGCGCGGCAGCCGCTGGTGGCGTCGCAGATCGTCTGGCACTGCGAGGCCTCCTTGCCGGGCTTGCTCGCCAGGTCGTAGCCTTCGTAGTCCTTGCCTTGCTCGATGGTCCACTTGGCGTCGCCACCCTCGTCGCCACCCTGGTCCTCGTCCGACACTTCACCCGAGTGGACGCCATCGGCGGGACGCACCTCGCCACGTCCGCTCTTCAGCCAGCACGTGCCGCCGTTCCAGTCGCTCCACGTGTACGCGCCGCACCCCGCCGCGGCTTTGCACTTGGCCACACAGTCCGACGCCTTCGCGCCGGGCGCCGAGCCCACATCGTTGCCCACATAGTCCGTGTTCTCCTCCGTGCGCGGGTCCACCGTGCCCGACACAGCGCCCGCGTACGACTGCACCTGCGTCACGCCGCTCTTGAGCCAGCACGTGCCGCCGTTGAAGTCAGTCCACGTGTACGCCTTGCAGCCGGGCGTGTCCTGGCACTTGGCGCAGCACGCGCTCGAGGCGCTGCCGACGTTCGCGAGGTCCTTGCCCACAAAGTCCACGCCGGGCTGCGACGAGCAGGTAGCTGCGAGGTGGCGCGAAAGCGTGGTTGAAGTCACGTTGCTGGACGCGGCCACGGCAGCGAGCGAGGCCGCCAGCAGACCGGAAACCGCCTGCCAGTGCATCTGGAGTCGTGAGCGGTGGCTTTGGCGTAGAGGTGGTGTCTTGGTTGGCTTGGTAGGCTTCGGTCCGAGAGGGCGAAGAGGAAAGTGAGCAAGAATGTGGAGGGCTAGCACTTTGCCAGTGGCAGTGCCCGGCACTCCCGGACGATGATCCAGGAGCTCCCCAGAGGAGGCCTGCGACTAATCGGACTGACTAGCTGGCGCAAGGAACACAGATAATATCATATTATGTACTATCTGTGTCCTGCTCGCGAGGGGACAGCGGCCCCCGTGTCGCGAGCCTCGCGTTCTTTTCGCTGATAACCCCGCAGCAACGAACGCTGCCACGGGAAGTGCCCGCGGCCCAAGCTCTGATATGGCACCCAACAGTCTGTCGGACAGGAACCCCGTGGACTGGCAGTCTCATCGCATGGTGAATTCTCGGTCTCCAGTTCTGCTCGAAAGCATCTCGGGCGTGCCTGTCTGGGACGTGACCTGGCACCACCGTGGTGGTGACCACGGGCAGACCGGTGGGTTCAGCGAACCCACTGGACAAAACAGCAACGTTGCCACGCATGCTGGTCCGGCGCTGTGCCGGTCGGGTCCTACTGTGCACATCCGCGGAGCGGCAAACCGCAATCCACCATCCTGTATCACGACACACTGGATGGTGGACGACACCATCGGGCGCTGACGAACCGGCAGAACGGACGGCTGCACAAGCACAAACACATTACATTAAGTTATACTGTCTAGGGTCGTGTGGCGGACGTGCAGGTTGTGACGGACACCCGCCGACTGCTAAATCAGTGTGTTAGGTCGCGTCGAGTCGCGAGTCGTGTCACGACTGTCGTGACCCCCTCACACTGAGATCTCGAAGTGGGTCCCACCCTGCACAAACCCACCGCACCAGACCCAGACGCACCCCCAACCCGTCGTTCTGAGTCTGAAGAGCCACCAAAGGAGGCAGCTACAGAGCTACACTGTACAGTGTAATCCTTGGCGTCGTTCGCACTGGCGAACCCAGCCGCCGTTGGGACCCAATGTGAACGAACGTGGCGTGGGCGCTGGTACGACAGCGAGCAATTTCCAGTAGAAGCCTCCATCGGACAGTGTGTGTCGATGAGTATTCATCTATCCTGGGGCATTGGTTCTCGAGCCACGGGGACGTGACGATGATGCAGTCGTTGCCGTCGGCGCGGATGCGCGCGTACGCGTCCTGGTACATTGTAGTATTTCTTGAGCACGTTATAGTCGGTCGGGCAACTGGGCTCGTTCATGAGGTTCAGGCCCAGGAACGCCGGCGAGTCTTTGTAGCGCTTGGTGATGAAACGTCACGTAGTTGAGCGAGCTCTGGACGTTCTTGGCGCTGCCGCTCCACGTGGGCTTGCCCATCTCGGCCGGCGCGCTGTGGTTGAAGCCGTTCTGCGACTTGGCGCCCCAGTCGTTGATGAGCGTGTCGAGGTCCTTGAGAAACGTCACCAACTCGAGTGAGCTGCCGCAAAGCCCGTTTGCGTCGTTGTACGCCCTGCGCCTCGTACGCGACGCGCTGCCTTCGTAGCCGCCGTGGGTGATCGTCTGTGCCTGGTAGCGTGGTCTGTTCTTATCTGCGACCGCTCCCGGTGACAGCGATCGCACTTGAGGATAGAAAGAAAAGAGATTTTGGATTGAGAATCTAACAGAAAAATAGAAGAGGGATCACCACCACCAGCGACGCAACAACCGTCTCTACCTACAGCATCAGCGCGAGCAGCACGGCGCCCGAGACCGCGGCGACCAGCGACGTCGCCGCCGAGGCTTTGTACGCGTCGCTGCCCTTGGTGGCTGCGTCGCTGCCCTTGTTGGCCGCGTCGCCAACCGACTTCTCGGCGCTGTCCGGGATCGGGTCGTTGGGCGTCGCCGTGTCCTGTTGCCGATTGGCCTTGGTGCCCTTGGCGTCTTCTCCCTCGAGCGTGATCTTGGCGGCGCCCAGCGGCACGTGCGGGCACTGGTACCGCTTGATCTGCGGGCACGTGAGGCTCTTCTGCGCGTCGCCCGCCCACGTGTACTCGCTGAGCTTGTGGGACCCGATGGGGCACGCGCTGCGCTGCGTGCGGTCGCTCGCCGGCTTGAAGCTCTGGAGCGTCGGCTCCTTGGACGTGTCGGTGCCGTTGTAGGCCTGCGCGAGGAAGTCGAAGTTGGGGAACCGCACGTAGTCGCACTTGACCGACACGTCGTCGCAGTTCTCGGGCGAGAGGTACCCGAGCCCGTAGTTCTGCGGGCCCGACTTCTTGAACGGGTACGCCACCGTGGACTTGGAGTTGGCGTTCTCGGTCGAGTACTCGAACGCGAAGCCGCCGCCAAAGAACTCGCTGTAGCCCTTGTCGTTCATCCACTTGGCGTCGTGGAACGTGCGCTGGCCCTCGTAGCCGTTGACCGTCGGGAAGCTCGCGCTCGTGCAGCCATACTCGGTGAGGATGGTCGGGATCGAGTATTTGTAGCCTTCGAAGCTCTTCTTGAGCTCGTCAAAGCCGCTGCCGACCTTGGGGTCCTGGCTGTCGCCGCAGTGCACGTACACGTTGATGCCGTACCACTCGGCGTGCTCGAGCTCGTCGCTCGGGTCCGTCTGGCAGTTGTAGTACTGCGCGTGGAAGTCGCGGTCGTGGTCCGCGACCACGAGCCCGACGGGGATCGGCCGCATGGACGGACACGACTGGATGTACGCGCGCATGTCGCGCACAAACTTCTTCTGGCAGGGCGCGTTCCAGTCGGACGGCTTGCCGCCCGTGCGGTGGTTCACTTCGTTGCCGCCGCTGAACGCGATCACGTTGTCGTACTTGGCAAAGTTCTGGATGATCTTCTCGCCGCGCGTCTTGTAGGACGGCGGGTAGCACGCTGGCGGCGCGTCCGGCGTGATCTCGCAGCCCGGGCAGCTCGAGCCCAGGTCCACGATCACGTAGATGCCCGCGGACTGGAGCGCGCACATGAAGTCGGTGTGGTCGCCGTCCGGGTCCACGGCGTAGAGGCGGATGGAGTTGGCGCCGACCGCGGCAAAGTGCGGCACGTCGCGGCCCCAGACGTGGCGGTACTGCTTGGTGAACAGGTCGAGGTTGTTGGCGTCCAGCAGACCCGTGTTGGGGCGCGGGTAGTAGTTGACGCCGCGCATGCCAAAGTACTCGCCCGTGACCGAGTCGAAGAAGCGGTAGCCCTTGATCACGAGCGGGTTCGTGCCCTTGCCCTTGCCCTTGCCCTTGGCGTCGGCGTCGGCGCCGGCCGCTTCCGCCGGTGTGTTGACGACGACGGCAGCCGCCGGCGTGTTGATGGCCGCCGGCGTGTTGGCCGCCGGGTTCAAAGGCGCCGCGGGCGTGTTGGCGGCAGCGTTGCCGTCGCCCATCGGGAGGCCCGAGGCGGCCGAGGCGAGCAGCGCGGCGAGCGCGAGCACGGGCGTCCAGAGCTTGACCATTGTGGGCAGGGTGTGGCTTGTGGGTGGGTGGATGGAAGCGAGGAAGTTGTGGAATGGGGAAGCCGATCGGAAAGGTCACCGCGGCACTCACGAGTCGCTCCATACGGCGGCGGAGAGCTCACGTTGAGGTTCCGCGTGGCGCACATCGCAAGCGTCCGGGGTGCGACGCGGAGGCCACGCGTGAATGCTGGAAGAGGAGCCGTCGGCGAACGCGACCGGGCGGCGCGGCTGGTGCGGGCTGTTGTTAGCTATTGATGCCGCGTGGTACGGCACGCGCGATCGCATGTGAACATCGGAGGAGACGACGCCGTCGCCGACTCGCCGTTGTACAAAAACCAGATATCCGGATATATAATACAAGATTCTTTTTTCGTGATGCCCATCAACAGGAGCAAGACACCGCCCGCACGTTCCCATGGGCAACACCACCGGCTTTCACGCTGTTCTCTGGACACTTTGGCGGGTGATGTGGGACCTCGCGACGTCCATTTTTATCCTTCGGAAAGCTCTATCGCTACAGAAACGACCGGCCGTGCGGTCCGATCACTCGACGATGCGCAGCACGGGCCGTGTCGCGTGGCGCAGCTCCGGCGGCAGTACCGTCTCGTGGTAGTGCTTCTCGTGCGTCGCATAGAGCTCCAGCAGCGCGGCGCGGTAGACCGCCTGGTACTTCAGCACGTCGGCGTCGCTCGGCTGCTCGATGAGCGGCACGGGGATCGGCTTGCCCGTGACCACGAGCACCGGGATGCGGCGCGGCAGGATACCCACAGGGCAGCCCAGGATGCCGACGCCGATAGGCACGGGCGGTGAGAACTTGAAGATCTTGAGGAACGCCTGCTGCACGGCACGGAGCAGCGAGCCCTTCGGGTTGGCCACCTAACAACAAGACAAGCGAGCCGTGAGTATCGGGAAGAGAAGAGCACACGCTATCGACGCGCACGTACCTGGAAGAAGAGGTCGTTCTCGCCAAACAAGAACACGGGCACGAGCGGCGTGCCGGTCGTGAGCGCCAGGCGGACAATGCCCTTGCGCTTGTTGAGGATGATGTCGTACGAGCCCGGGTGCGCGTGCAGCGCCTTTGTATACAAAACGAGAGGGACACGCTCAGCGACGCAGGTCATGCAACACACGCGTGGACACAACCTCGTACCTCAGCAGCGCCGCCCAGCACGACCGCGGCCGAGCGGTTGCGGTGCAGCGCCGACTGGAGCGACTTGAAGCTCGCGTCCAAAAAGCCCACGGCGAGCAGGATGTCGCGCCAGAACGGGACGTAAAAGTTGATGTTGACCGTGGCGATGCCGATGTCGAGGTCCTGGTTGTCGCGCGAGATGCCGAGCGCGTCGGCGGCGAACGAGAGCCACGCGCTGAAGCCGATGATGCCGTGCGGGTGGATCACGAACAGGTACCGCTTGGCCGCGTCGAACGGCGCCTCCTGGTGAAGCGTCAGCGGGAAGTACGCGCGGAAGGACTCCCACCACCACGCGCGACGGAACGCGCGCACGGCGCGGCCGCGGCCGTTGAACGCCACGCGGTCGAACGACGCGGCCCACACGAGCAGCTAAATTGCACATAGAGAGAGTGAGCCAAGACGGTCGAGAGGGTGGTAGATACATGAATGAACGCACCCCCAGCTCCAGGGCGACGCCCAGCGGCCCGCAGAGCAGCAGCACGAGGTTGAGGCTGCAGCAAATGCCCACAAACGCCGCGAAGAACGGCACGCCGACGCCCGGCAGGTTGAGGCGCCGCGCGAGCGACGGTGGCGAAGGTGGGGCCGGAGCGGTCGCGGTGTCGGTGGCCGGCGCCGCCGCCATGGTCTCCGTTATTGTGTTCTCTTAGTGGTGGCGGTTCCGCTCTTCCGTTGCGGTTCCGCCTTCCCGTCCGACGCGTCCGCTCGCCTGACGTTGGTACGAAGTAAGGCGGAAGCGAGACGTCACGAGCGACTCGCGTGGTGTACGCAATCTCTGGGAAGGGAAGAAGGCCAAAAACGGCCGGAGTGGACGCGGGCGGATCCGCTCAATCAACCAATCAAAGCACTGTATTCGGGGAGCTCCCTCTTCCTCAACTTCAACTCGGTCCACGACGGTCTCACTTGTAAGTCGTAAACGAAGTCACACGGCGAGCAACCCAGCGCGCAGCAGCCCGCGCATGGACCAGCCCGAGCGCTTGCCGCGCGTGTCGTCCGCGTGGCGCCACGACCAGAAGAAGTAGCCGCCGCGCGCCGCGCTAAACGACGCGAGCTGCGTCTGCCCGAACGCCCGCAGCTGCGCCGCGTCCGCGAACGGCGCGTACTGGTCCCAGACGCCGAGGCTCCACTCGCTGATGGTCAGCGGGTTGTTGCCGGCGGCCGCCCACTGCGCCACGCGCGCGCCGTAGGCCGCGGCCGCGCCAACTAGCTGCGCCTCGTTCTGGCCTTCGTACCCCCACTTGTAGTACGGGTGCCACTCGGTCCACACGCCGCGCCGGCCGCGCAGCACGTCCGCGAAGAACGCGGGCGACTGCTCGCTCAGCATCGGCGCCAGCACGAGCACGCAGTCGTCGCCGCGCGCGCGCAACTGCGCGTGGACGGTCGTGTAGTAGTCCACGACCGCGGCGCGCGACGTCGGGTACTCGGGCTCGTTGAGCAGGCTCATGCCGAGGAACGCCGGCGCACTCCGGTACCGCGCCGCCAGAAACAGCGCGAGCGCGACCGAGTCGGCGACATTCGCGGGGTCGGCGCTCCACTGCTTGACGTTCGGGAGTGGGGAGGCGCTGTGGTCTCGGCCGTTTTGCGAGCCGCGGTGCGCGTGGAGGCTCAGCAGCACCGCGACGTTGTGGGTCGCGGCCCAGTCGTTCACGAGCCGGTCGAGGAACGCGAGCGCGCCGGGCGCGAACACAGCGCGCTGCGGGTCCTTGTCGGTGCTGTCCTCGCGGATCCAAAAGCCCACGGCCACGCGCACGGCGTTGAGCCCCGCGCGCGCGATCTCGGCCACGTCGGGCTCGGTGATCCAGGTCGCGCGGTGCGCGGCGAAGCGCGCGTCGCCCTGCGCGTGGCCCAGGAACTGCATGGTCGCGAACTCACCGCGCTCGGCGATCTCGAGCGGCACGCCGCGCCAGATGTCGGCGTCGTAGGTCATCCAGTGCTCGGCGACGAGCCAGCCGCCGAGGTTGACGCCCCGCGGACGCACGTCGCCGCGGCGGATCGCGGCCTGCACGTGCTCAGCACGCGCCGGCACGGCGAGCAGCACGGCACACGAGAAAAAGAAACAGGCGAGGAACGCGAACGGAGACGGCTGGCGACTTGGCATGGCGGGCGACGATGGCGTTGTGAGTGAGGTCGAGTGATGTAGATGGCGGGGGACGGACGAAGGATCCTGCCTTGCTCTCTCCTGGGAGGGACCTCGCGTGGAAACGACCTACAGCGACAAAACAAGGAAAAACCCGCGTGTTTTCGCAGAAACAAGCAGGGAACTCGGTTGAAGTTGAAGCTGCATTGTCGCGCGTGGAACTACTTGCGGAAAGGCCCAACGTGTCGCGTGGCATGGGTAGACCTCTTCCTACACGAAGCCGCCCGAGGACTGGCTCGAGCCGCCCAGCAAGATGTCCTTGCGGCGCAGCTCGTAGGCCACCTCGGCGGCCGCGGGGCGCTCCTTTGGGTTGAATGCGAGGCAGCGCTCGGCCAGGAACTGGAGGTTCTCCGGGCACTTTTCCGAGAATGTCACGCTCAGCGCGCCCGTGGCCACGCCCTGGAGGATCGCGAAGTCGCTCAGCTTGTCCCCGTTGGGCGACGTCGCGTCGTGGAACGGCAGCTCGTGCGTGTCGAGCTCGGACAGGATCACGCCGAACGCGTACACGTCGACGGCCTCGGTGTAGCTCGTCTCGCCGCGCGCGAGCTCGGGCGCGAGCCAGCGCGTGGTGCCCACGCCCACGGTCATGTCGCGGTCGCGCTTGGTGGCCGAGATACCAAAGTCGCCGAGCTTGGCACCCTTGCGCGCGTCCACGAGGATGTTGCGCGACTTGAGGTCGCGGTGGATGATCACGGGCGAGAGCGAGTGCAGGTACACGATCGCGTCGATCGTGTCGAGCGCGTACTGGAGCTTGGGCGAGCTCCACTTGGCCGCGCGGTTGGTGTCCAGGTACGACCGCAGGTCGCCGCTGTCCATGAACTCGTTGACCGCCATCATGTCGACGAGCCGCGTCCACGCGACGCCGATGAACTCGACGACCTTGGGGTGCTGCAGCCACGCCATGAGCTTGATCTCGCGGATAAAGTCCTCGCTGGCCTCGTACGAGTGGTGCTCTTCGAGCAGTTTCTTCACGGCCACCTTGGTGCCGCGGTACCGGCCGACCCAGACCTCGCCGAACGCGCCCTTGGCGAGCCGCTTGACGAGCTTGACCGAGTCGTACTCGAGCCGCCACGTGACGAGCACCGGGTCGTTGGACGGGAAGAGCTTGTCGCCGGCGGCCAGCTCCTGGTGGTACGTCGTGCGCTTCTCGCTGTCGAAGAAGAGCGGCGTCTCCTCGTGGAGCGCGCCGCGCAGCCGCGCCGTCTGGCGGCGCGTGATGTACGAGTAGAGCCCGCCGATGCAGCCGATCGCGAGCAGCACGCACACGGCGCCGTACGCGATGAACGTGGTCTGGTTCGCGCCGCCGCTTTCCTTCGTGACGCTCGCGGGCGACACGGGCACGGGCGCGACGACCGCGCTGGCGTTGGCGTCGGCCGGTGTCGGCGTCGCCGGGGCCGGTGCGACGGTCTGGATGATCACGATGGGCACCGAGGTCTTTTGGTCTTTGAGGCGGCACACGCGCGCGCCCTTGAGGTTGACGAGGTCGCTGCCGTTGGCGCAGCCCGAGACCTGCACGAAGTCGGCCTGGAAGTCGCTGAGCCCGGCGTAAAAGTCGAACTCGGCCTCGGTGATCGAGTCGAGCTTGAAGAGGTTGCGCGTGAGGTAGAGCGACGTGAGCTGCGTCATCTGGAACACGCTCGGGGGCACGCCCTTGAGCGCGTTGGCCGTGAGGTCACTGGGGGCGAAGCGAGAGAGCGTGAGTCAGTAGGTCTGTCGGGGGTACTATGTTAAGTGCACGCGTACAGCGTCTGCAGCGTCGGGATGGTGGCGTCGAACTCGGCGATGGCGTTCTGGGTCACGTTCCTACAGCAGTTGATTCACGATCAGAACGGGATCAATCCGTGCAGTGGCACGGGAGACGTACAGGATCGTGAGCTTGGTGCCGGACGCGAACGTCTTGGCGACCTTTTCGATCTGGTTGGCCGCCAGGTTCCTATCACACACACGCAGCCCACACTCAGTGAGGCACCTGAGGAGCCGGGGAGATGCAGTCGCCAGGGCGACGTACAGCGAGTTGAGGTTGGGCAGCGTGTCCAGCTCGGGCGGCGTCGCGCTCAGCTTGCAGCTGTTGAGCAGCCTGAAACAGCAAACAAACGGCAGTGGGGACATCCCCAGTGATCCACCCATTAGTTCCACGCGCTCCCATACCAACGCCAGTATCACCACCGCCACCACGCACAGCGTCTGCACGGTCTTGGGGATCGTGAGGTTGCTCACGCCCGACATGTCCCAGTTGGTCAGCGTGCTGCATCATACACCGCACACCGTCCGTTTTAATACAGCAGCATCCGGCGTCCCCACAGAGCGTCTATCTCCCACGCACATGAGGTTGAACTTGTCGTCGCTCGCGAACGCGTCCGCGGGCACAAACGCTTTGCCCTTGCCGTCGTACTTGTACGCGTCGCCGTCGATCGTCGGGCCGCCGAAGAACCCGCCGCGCGCGCCCCGCGGCGCCGCCGTCGCCAGCAGCGACAGCGCGAGTGCCAACGCCGTCCGCACCGTCCGCGTCGTCCACATCGTCCGCAGCGTCGTCCGCAGCGTCCCGTGTGGTGCGGATGAACCAGGCGGAGGAGAGAGATGAGACGCTCGGCGGCTGATTGCGGAGCTGCTGGCCGGACGGAATGACTTCCTTCGGCCTGAATAGTGGCCCGTGCGGCCACAAGAGCGGATATGTCCGCTTTGTAGAGATTCTGATTGGTGGATGGGGGCGGACGCGTCCGCCCCGAGGGGACGTCGCTTCGCGTGCCATCATTGTGCCACGCCACCACCATGGCGCCGCCCACGCTGCCGCCGCCGCCGGCGGACGACGTCGCGCGGCTCGTGGACCAGCTGCTGGCGCTCGAGGCCGTGCACGACTGCAAGCGCGCGCTGCAGCGCGAAGTCGCCAAGCCCGAGTACGCGCTCGACGCGCTCAAGGCCGCCGCCGCGCGCCATGGCACCGATGCCACCGGTGGCACTGCCGCGACGGCGCCGCTGCGGCGCGTGCTGGACAAGCTGGGCATCGTCGCGTCGCTCAAGCGCGTGGCCACGGACCTCCACAGCCAGGCGGCGCGCGCGGCGCTCGAGGCCGCGCGGCGCCGCGTGGACCACGAGCAGGCCACGCTGATCCCGCGCGCCGGCGGCGACGGCACTGGCGCTGGCAGTGAGCTCGACGTGGTCGCGGCGGCGCGCGCGAGCTGGAACAAGATCACGCGCGACGAGCTGCTGCGGTTTGCCAGCGAGCAGGGCCGGCCGCTCGTGGCGGCGCGGCGCAGCGGCAGTGGCAGTGGCAGAGGCGAGCGCCAAGCCGCCACGGACACGGCCCCAGCGGAGGGTGGCTCCGGTGGCAGTGCTGCCACCGACGAGGAGCTCGCGGCGGCGCTGTCGGCCACGACCGCGCCACCTGCGCGGTCCTACAAGCCGCCGCCCTCGACGCGGTTCCTCTACGACAGCAACGACCTGCTCCACATCCTGCAGTCCGTCCAGCCGGCCAACCACGCCGCCAGCACGGCCACGACAGGCACCGTGGCCGCGTGGGGCTCGATCCAGCTGCAGTTCCACTCACCGTCGACGCTCGAGCTGCGCCGCGTGTTCGCCGAGCTCGCGCCGGGCTGCAGCCAGATCGGTGTGGACGATCTATGCGTCCCCACGCCCGGTGAGCGCCAGGCGTTCGTGGCCGAGAAGCACCGCGTGGGCGACCTCGTCTGCGCGCACCACCACAGCGTGGCCATGGCGCGCCAGTACGCCAAGACCGGTTGCCCCGCGAGCCTGCGCGCGGCCGTGTTGCGCCAGGCGCTCGGGCTCGCGCTGGCACCGTCGCCCGCGGCCAGCGCCTACTACGAGCGCCTCCAGACGCAGGTCGCGGCGTTCGTGTACGTGACCGACGACATGTACCTGCTGGACCTCCAGCGCGCGATCGACAGCTCGGACTACTTCGTGTTCCAGGACCCACTCGACCGCGTCGTCATGGCCTTCACGCGCGACGCCGACGTGCTCGCGCGCGCGCCGTCGGTCAACGGCGCCGTGTCGCTCGCGGACGCCGAGCTCGCGCGCGTGGTCACCGCCGCCGCCGCCGGTGATGAGCTCCGTCCGGCCAGCGCGTGCGTGCCGCCCAACGGCGTGCTGCCCTTCAGCGGGCTCGTGCTCTACGTCGCGCCGCTCACGTACGTCTACGGCGACGACGACGAGCAGCTCTACTTTGTGTTCCGCGAGATGTACGTGCGCTACTGGAGCCGGCTCAACGCCGTGGCCACGATCATGCCGCTCTGCAAGCTCTTCGAGGACCTCGTGCAGCGCTCGTCGCCCGCGGCCGTCGTCCACCTGCTCAACGTCGGGCTCGCGCCGCTGAGCGTCGCGTTCCCGTGGCTCCAGGCCGCGTTCTCGGGCGTGCTCGAGATCCAGCAGCTGCTGCTGCTCTGGGACCGCGTCGTGGGCTTCGACTCGCTCGAGCTGCTCGCTGTGTTCGCGGCCGCGCTCTTCCACCTGCGCGCCGGCGAGTGGGAGCGCGTGACCACGCTGGACGACGCGCGCGCGCTCTACGCCGAGCTGCTGGACGTGCAGGCCATCCCGCTGCTGCAAGAGTACCTCTTCCTGCTCGCCTGAGCCATGTTGTCTTTGTAAGTGTCCGTGTGTGATAAACCTACCCAAGCCACGCCGCACTGTATTATTCCCCATGCGGTGCCTTTGGCCCATTAAATACGCCCGTCCGAGACGGGCAGCTTTCTCTCCACTCTTCCTCTTCTTCGCATCGTCCTTCTTCCTCTTTCTCTCTCTCTCAGACCTCCATTCTTCATCTTCCCCACTGCATGTGTCACTAGTACACGGTCCGCACCGCGTCCGCGTGGCGAAACACGCAAAGCACCGCCGCGCGGAACCGTTCGTAGGACGCGTACTGCGGTATCACGAGCGTCCGCGTGGTCGTTTCGAGCACCGGGAGCAGCGTGTTCTCATCGGAGACCGTCGTCAGCGAGCCGTCGCCGCCGTCAGCCGTCGCGAAACGCTGGATCCGGATGGGCGCCGCGGCGGTTTCTTCGGACGAGAAGAACACGCGCTGCGCGTGGCAGAACGAGCCGGCGAGCCACAGCACGAGCGCCACGCGCTCGTCCTCGACCAGCTCGCTGACCAAGCGCGTCCACCACGTCACGACCACGGGGTGCTTGACCTCTCCTTCCTCGGTGTCCACAGTCTTCTCGGGCGCGCTGAAGCCACTCCACTCGACGGCGGTCGACCAGTCCATCGCTGACACGTTGAGCGCGTGCGTGCGCGCGTTCAGCACCATGCGCAGCTCCTCCGGGTGCAGCAGCGCCAGCGTCGCAGGAGCGACAGCCTCGAAGCCCGCGCAGAAACTCTCGGCAAACACTCGGAACTCGAACGCGTCCACACCGGTCACTGCCATGGGGACGAGTTGGCCAACAGCGGCCGCGAGAAACGGCGTCGAGAACTCGAACACTTCACCCACGGACACGTCGCTCAACACGAGGTACGCGACCAGCTCACCGAGCACAAAGTACTCGCGCAGCGTCTCGGAGTCGTCCGCTCGGCGATGCGGCGCCGGCTCGAGCGTCGAATCGGCCTCGCTTCGGATCAGCAGACCGGTTGATGGTTGTAGCAAGCCAGCGAGCAAGCGCACCAGCACGAGCGTGAGGTTGACCAGCCGCAAGTTGCCACCACGAGAGATGGTCACACGAAGCTTCTTGCGAAACACCGGGGCGTCCAAGTCGCGCGTCTGCGCCACAAACTGCTTCCAGTAGCACTCGCCCGTCGATGACGAGAGCGTGATCTCGATCGCGTCGGGTGCCGTCTGCTGCTGCCCCTGGCCCTGTGTCGATGGTGCACGAAGAGTCTCCAAAACGTACCGCCGCGCGTGGCGCCTGATGGACGGGAACACGTTCTCGTACAGGTAGTCGAGCTTGCAGTCGACGCGCACAAATGAGCGATGGAGGTGGAGCAGCTCGTCCAATTCGTCCAGCAGCGGGATGTTGTACTGGAGCCAGTCGTTGACGATCGAATGGCTTGTCGGGTCGCTCACGACGGCGCGCATCCACCGGCGAAGCACTTCGTGATGGCGAAAATTGCGCGCGAGATTGCTGACGCGGTGCAGCTGCTTGTCCAAGTCATAGTAGAGGAGCTGCTGAAGGCACGGCGCAGAGGTCGCGCGAAGCACGGGGATCCACTGCGATCCGTCCACCGCCTCCACGTCGAGTCGCCGTCTCCGATTGCCGAGCAACACTTCAACGCACCGCGTGTGGTTCGCGCGCGCGGCCAGATGGAGCGCCGTCTCGCCACTGTCAAACGTGATCGCTTCGATCTCGACTTCCTCCCGGTGGCACAGGTCGAGCAACAGCGCGTGGTTGCCCGCCTCGGCCACAAAGTGCAGCGGCGTCCAGCCACGCGGGTCGCGCGCATTCAGAAATTCGCCCAGCACGTCGACGTCAAGAAGCAGGTCAATCAACTCAGCGACGTGCGCCGCGATCCTTACGAGCTCTTCGTCGCTCGATGCGGAGGCCGATGCGCGACACAGATACAACAGCGGCGTCAAGCGCTCGGGGGATTTCTCAATGCCGGCCATGGGCGCCGTGACGAGGAACTGGCGCATGAGCGCGACAGTGTGCTCGTTGACGGTCTGGCAGGCAAAGTGGATCGGCATGAAGCCGTCGAAATCGCTCGTCACGCGCAGTGCCTGGTCCTCCTGGAGCAGTGGAAGACACAACGCATTGAGCTGATCAGATTGGAGCATGTGATGCAGCGGCATTCGACCTCGGAGGTCTTGGTAGCGCACAAGACCCGGCGAGTGGGTCATCAAGAACCTCACGACAGGCACGCTTTCGCCCACCACAGCGTGGTAGAGCACGTTGTGACTCCGGGAATCCGCCGCAAACACGTTCGCCTTGTACTTTCGAACCAAGCGACGCACCGCATGGGCCAGTCCATGCCGCGCAGCCTCCATCAAGAGCGTGGTATTATTCGAGCCGGTTGTGCTCGATGCGAGTTCGCTCGCCGCCGACGCATCGCGCTGTTCTTCTTCCTCGAGTATCTTCAAGAACTGCTTGAGGTTTTTGCCTTCGCAGCAGATTGATAGCCAGTCGCGCAACTTGAGTTTCGCGTCGCTATACCGCTTCTGGAATGTATCAGGGTCACACGTTGAGCAGCAGTACTTCTCAGGCAGTCCTTCCAGGTCACCACGACGCACGAGAAACCCGACACATTCGGCGTGTTGCCATACGAGGCAGTCTTCTTTTGAGCACTGCAGCCACTGCCCAGTGTAGCGCCCCACCTTATTCAAACCGCACACGCAGTGAATCTCACCGAGGAGCATCTCCTGTGATCCTTCGTGCTCAGCGCGGGCGCCTTCATCATCTGCGTCCGCGTCCGAGAAAGTGTCGACATCGATCTCGACAGCAATCTCGGCCCCTTCTTCCTCTGCGTTCTTCTCGTCTTGTGACCCTTGGCGTTCCTTGTCCTTCTTGTCTTTCTTCTTCTTTTTCTTCTTCTTCTCGTCCTTCTTCTTGTCCTTCTTGTCCTTCTTCTTGTCCTTCCTGGAGCCTCCTTCCGTCCTCGAAGCACTGGTGGTCTCACCACCCTCATCGTCATCATCGCTGTCGTCAATCACGATGATCGGTGCGTCCTTGTGGCCGATGCTAGCTCGCTCGGACGCCTGACGCAGACGCTTGGGTTGTTTCCTTGTCGGCCTCTCGGTTTCTGGGTCTTTTTTCTTGCGCCTCGTCAGCGTCAACAAATCATCCGACTCCTCACTGTCGCTCGCAGCCTGCGACCACCTGAGCCGTATCCGTCGCTTCTTTGTCCGTGGCGTCTCGTCTTGTTCCAGTTGTTCCCGCTTTTTCTTCTTCTTACTGCTCTCATGCGTCTTCCCCCTCGTCGGCGACTCGTAGTCTCTTTGAGAGGAGCGCGATACATCGTCTTTCTTCTTCTTCTTCTTCTCCTTATCCTTGTGCCGATGGCTCGTTTCCGGGGACTTACTCGTGTGTTTCTCCTTCGGCTGTTTTTGCTTGGGCGGCGGCATTGTCTGTGACTGCGGCCGATGGCTCATGGGAGGTGGTGGTCTGGCTTGTTCAATGCGAGTCGTCTGCGAGAATGCTGGTGGTGTAGACGGGCGCGGCACCGGCTGCCGAAGCTCAGTCGGCCGTGGTTCTTGAGATGGCCGTGGCGGCGTCGGCGGAAGAGGAGACACGCTGTTAGACGCGTGCACGTGGGGCGGTATCCTCGCTCCGTTCACGTGGTCATGGCGATACCCTGACTGCTGCACCTGCTGCTGTTGCTGCTGGTAGTGAGGAGGCGGTTGCACCGGACGTTGCTGTTGCTGGTGGTGATGCTGGTGGTGCTGGTGCATCGGTTGCTGATGCATTTGCTGCTGTTGCATTGGCTGCTGCTGCATTGGGTGCCGGCGCATTGGCTGCTGGTGCATTGACGGCTGGTGAACTGGCTGCTGGTGCATTGGCTGCTGGTGCATTGGCTGCTGGTGGATTGGATACTGATGCGCTGGATACTGGTGCATGGGTTGGTACGGACGCGGGGGCAGTCGTTGCTCGGGGCGCTGGTAGTGGTGGTGCAGCGGCTGATGCCGGTCGTGCGACTGGTAGTGCTCCATTGGCGGCGGCGGCCGCATCGCCATCGACACGTGCGGTGGCTGCCGCCAGGCTTGCTGGTGCACCGGGCCCCGGGGCGGGTATTGCTGCGAATGCGCCGAGGCCGATGCGAACGGCGACGGATGGTAGTTGGAGCTGCCGATGCGGCCTCGCGGCATAAACGACCGGCTTTCCAGCGGGAACATGTGCTCCGGTGCGCGAATCTGGACGGTCGCGTGGGGAAGCGCTGGCCGCGGGTGCTGGGATGGCGGCGATGGCGGCAACGGCTGGCGGGTCGCAACGGGTCGCACGAGAGGCGGCTGGACGGTCGGTGCTGGCGCGCGTGGCACTGGGGACACTGGCGGTGGCGACGGTGGCGTTGGCGACGGTGGTCGTGGTGCTGGTGCTGGCGACGGCGACTGTGGTGCTGCCGGTGGCGATGGCGGCCGTCGTGCTGGCGGCACCGTTGGTGTCTGAGCACTCGCTCGTTCCACTTCGGCTGTCAACAGTCGGTCTTTCACATCCACCGACTGCGACGACGCCGATGCCGACGTAGACGAAGCAGCGGCCTGTATCCGTGTGGGCGCAGCCGTCGCGGCGGACGATCCGCTGTGGCTCGCCTGGCCGCCTTGCTTGCGCAGCAGTTTCTTCTTCAGATGTTCGTAAAACTCCTGGAACTCGGGCTGCTGGAGCCAGAGCTCGACCTCGGTCTTGTAGCGCGTCCAGCTTGTCGGGTTCTTGACGCGGTTGTGGAAGCCCCACGAGTTGACACAGTTGACGTAGAACTCCTCGAGCAGCGCCGCCGACTGCGACGCCATGAGCTCAAACGGGATCCACGACTCGCGGCTGTCGCGCCACCGCACGCGCACGAGCTCCCAGCGCACGTTCGGCACGACGTCCGCGGTCGCGTCGTCGTCTACTGGGTACGTGTAGCACTGCACGAGGTCGAGCACCTTGACGACGTCCCAGGGCGCGAGCGGCGGCGGCAGCGGCAGCAGCGCGCGGCCGGGCAGCTGCTCCAGGCGCAGCTCGAGGCGGTGGGTCTTGGCGAACATGTCGCCGGCGCGCGTCATGACCAGGAACTTGCGCGCGACGCGGAAGCGCCGGTAGACGTCGCGGCGCTCGTGCGGGCAGTGGATGCGCAGCTGCTGCAGGAAGTCGAAGGGCGCGAGCGGGCGCGCGCGCAGGTCGCCCTGCTGCGGCAGCGCGACGCGCAGCGCGGCGCCCACGGGCAGCGGCGGGTACACGCGCGTGCGCGCGTCCATTGGCCGTCGATGATGGTGCGGGAGGCGATGACGAGGCAGCAAGCAATACACCCGAACTCACGAACTCACGCGCTGATGCACACACACGCACAGTCGACGCAGACGACGCAGACGCAGAGATCGAAGGGTGCGGGCGGGCGGGCGTGGACGCGGCGAGAGCAATCGCGAAGGCGGGCGCCCTCCGGTTGGTGTCGACTGTTTTGCGCTTGGCGGGGAGCGTCGGGCTTCTGTTGCAGGTAGGATGGTGGGGCCCACATGAATTGGAGGTTGCGCGAAGGTGGAGGGTGGGCGACCACCCTCCGGCGAGTGACGCTGCGGTGTCACTCGGCGTGGATCCCCCGCTCGCGAATAGTCATTGGTCCAAGGGGCTCTCTCGCTCTGTCTGTCGATACTACGTCGGCTTCCTTCGGGCAGTCTGTCGGCGACGTGGATTCCACCGGAGGGAGCGACCGAGACCACCAGCACAGTCCGGCGACTCGCTCGGCCGCGTTCTAGATTCTCTCTCTCTCTCATAAACCATGTCGGCCGACGCAGCCACGGGGACCCCAAGTGAGACGGTGGCGCCGCCTTCGCCGGAGAAGCGCCGCGTGGCGCTGCGGCGCCACACCACGGGCGCCGTGAGCCTGGGCGACGTGGCGGACGTGGCGCTCGAGACGGACGACGTGGACGTGCAGCTGATCCAGTCGGACACGAAGAAGCAGTTCCTCAAGCACTCGAGCGTGCTGCTCGCGGGCGGCATCGCCGGCAGCGTGGGCAAGACGGTCACGGCGCCGCTGAGCCGGCTCACGATCCTCTTCCAGGTGCACTCGATGGTCTCGACGCGCCACACGGACAAGTTCTCCTCGAGCCTCGTGGGCGCGTTCACCAAGGTGCTGCGCAACGAAGGCTTCGTGGCGCTCTGGAAGGGCAACGGCGCGAGCGTGCTCCACCGGTTCCCGTACTCGGCGGTCAACTTTTTTACGTTCGAGATGGTCAAGACCACGGTCATCGCGCAGCAGCACCCGCGGTTCACGGAGAACTCGTGGACCACCATGTTCCTCTCGGGCGCGCTCGCGGGCGCCGTCGCGACGCTCGCGTGCTACCCGATCGACCTCATCCGCACGCGCCTCGCCACGCAGCTCAACTCGGACATCCGCTACCACGGCATCGTCCACGCGGCGCAGCGCATCCGCGCCGAGGAAGGCTTCTTCGGGCTCTACCGCGGCCTCGGCGCCACGCTCATGGTCACGGTGCCCAACCTCGCGATCAACTTTACGCTCTACGAAGGCTTCAAGGCGCGCCTCAAGGACTTCCGCAAGCTCCAGCGCTCGCTCGGGCTCTCGGACGAGGAGCGGGACGCCATGGAACCGCGCGCGCTCGGCGCCGTGGACACGCTCATGTGCGGCGGGCTCGCGGGCATCGCGTCCTCGCTCGTGACGTTCCCGGTCGACGTCGTGCGGCGCCGCCTCCAGATCTCGGGCATCCACGCGCACAACCTGCCGCCCACGCCGCTGGCCATTGCGACCGAGCTCTTCCAGACGCAGGGCGTGCGCGGCTTCTACCGCGGACTCACGCCCGAGCTCATGAAGGTCGTGCCCATGGTCGGCATCACCTTCGGCACCTTTGAGAAGTTAAAAAATATGCTCGTCATTGATGAATAAACGCCCACCCGCGCGAGGCCCCGCGGGGTTGAAAACGATGTGAGGAAACGAGCGTTTGTATTATCAGTTCAGCATGGGCGGCGGCGCGTCCCCTGCCCTCGTGGAAACGACCCGGCATGTAAGAAGAAAATGTGAATTGAGCAGTACGACTTGGTAGGGCATAATGATACAGAGACGGGCGCCTTCCCGGGCCGCAGCCGGAGTGTCTCTTCACGCCACGCGCACTCTTCTGCCAGCGGAAGAGGTGACGACGGAATGGGGGGTGAAGGCGGTGAAGAGACATCGGTCGACGCGTTCATTCGCGACGAGAAACAAAATGAAGATCGCGTCGACTCGGAGGCGGACGGGAGGTTGATAACTAGGATACAGCGTACGCACGCGCGTGTTCACGGGTCGGGGCGTTTTGGGGAGGAGGGGGAATGGGCGAGTCGCGTCGGACGCCGTCGGTCGGACCGGGTGTTCAGGGGAAGCCGAGTTGTAGAAGGAAGAAGCAGAAAAAGGAATGTCGAGACGCGAGCTCGGACAACGCGGGGGCGCGAGACGCTCAAAGCTGTCGAAAACGGACTCATTTTATAGACGGTGGAGTGGGATGATGGTGGTGGAGTTTAGATGGACACGGACGAGATCTTGGTCGGTCGTGCGGGGCCCCACTCGTTCTCGAGCTGCACGTACTCGCCTTCGGGCGGCGGCAGGCAGATCTCGAGCTCCCAGGGCGTCGCATTCACGTCATCCGTGTGTTTCCACGTGAGCACGACAGGCGCGCTGTCGTTCTTTTCCAACAGCGCGTTGATTTGCCGCAGGATCTGGCCCTTGGATTTGTTCACGACGAGCCGGTGGTTGATGGCGTAGAGCACGTCGCCGACGCGGAGCCCGCCGCTGGCCTCGGCGGGGCCCTTGACGCCGCTCCAGCCGGTGGGGTTCGTGCCTTGTACTCGGTCGCGCGGCACGAAGCGCTTGCCGTCCATGCGGTAGTAGTCCGTGACCACGACCTCAGCGTTCTGCATTAGCCGGCTGCCGCGCGTCTTGACGACGAGCCCGAGGCGCTTGAAAAAGTCCTGCTTGCGCGCCGCCGCGGGCGACGTCTCGAGGTACGGCAGCTTGGCGCGCGGGCCGATCTGCGCGTCCTCGACGGGCGCGCCGTCGGCGTCCACGCCGCCCACGCGCACCTCGGTCTGCCGGTCGTGACTCAGGCTCGTCGCGTAGATCGGGCCTACGTAAAAGTCCCCGCCGGGCATGCCGCTGCGGGACGATCCCTGCCCCATGCTGCTGCTAGGTGCTCAGTCTGGGGAGTGGCGTTGGGGGGGAACGCGGCGTCGTGTGTGGATGTCGCGGGAGTGTAAATGTCGCTTGTCGCGTGCTGAGCTGGGAGGGCGACGGCCGCTAACTGTGTGATGTCGCGGGGGCGCGTTCTCTGGGCGTGGGAAGCCGGCTCCCGCGCGGTCTGTCGCTCGCCTGTGTGTGTGTGTGTCTGTGTGCGTGTGTATCGCCGCCTTCCATGCCCTCCTCCCGGCTGCGCGGCTCACTCAATTCGGGACCGACCTGACTCCCGTCCCTCGTGGGAGCGGTGGGGTTCCGAAAAAGACCGTCCAACAAGGGACAAACCCACAAAGATTCGGGAAAGCGATGCCCACGCAAGAGAGCGGGTAGGGGATCGCGCACGGAAAGTTCGCTCTCGGGTGGAAAGTAGTCGCGCAGAAGTGGCTCCACTGCCCAAAAAGGCTCAGATCCGTCCGTCCAAATGGCCGGCAGGCACTTTCGTTGGTAACATGTATACTCACCTAGACGTATACGTATCGGTATCCGGACGCATCCGGCCGTCCCCAAATTCAACATGGCCCGGATAGTCCCTCGGGGGTACTATTGCGCGAGCATGGATATATTGATCGCTCCCGATTGATTGATAGGTGACTCCGGGAGTATTGAACGACGACGACAATGCTGCTCGCGCGCCGCCGCCTCCTGCCGGCGCTCCACCATGCGCGCGCGGCCTCCGCCCTGTCTACGTCTGCGTCCACATCCGCTGCGGCCGAGGCGGACGCGGCCATGCGGCCCACGACGCGGCGGCTCGTGGACGGCGTCATCGGCGGCAACCGCACGGCGCTCAGCCGCGCCATCACGCTCGGTGCGTCCTGTCGCGTTGCGTCCCCAGAGACTCCAAACTCCACACTCATATCTCTTGCTGTGCATAGCCGAGTCCTCGCTGAAGAGCGACGAGGAGCAGGCCGAGCTCATGCTGGACGCCGTGCTCAAGAAGCGGCGCGGCGTGAGCCACCGGCAGGCCGTGGTGCCGACGCTCTCGTCCTTCCGGCTGGGCATCTCGGGCCCGCCGGGCGCCGGCAAGTCGACGTTCATCGAGGCGCTCGGGCTCTACCTCACCAAGAAGGGCCACAAGGTGGCCGTGCTGGCGATCGACCCGTCGTCGTCGCGCACGGGCGGGTCGATCCTGGGCGACAAGACGCGCATGACGCACCTCTCGAACGACCCGAACGCGTTCGTGCGGCCGTCGCCGTCGCGCGGCACGCTGGGCGGCGTGGCGCAGCACACGAACGACATCGTGCTGCTGTGCGAGGCCGCCGGGTACGACATCATCCTGGTCGAGAGCGTCGGCGTGGGCCAGTCGGAGATCATCATCGACGACACGGTCGACATGGTCATGCTGCTCGTGCCCCCCGCCGGCGGCGACGAGCTCCAGGGCTCCAAGAAGGGCATCATGGAGATCGCCGACATTGTCGTGGTGAACAAGGCCGACGGCGACCTCAAAAAGTGCGTAGCGCGTGCGCCGTGAAGGCTGATGTGGGTCACGCCGCGGCACTGACGTTCTCTGGGTATATGTTTTTTGTGCAGCGCCGCCAAGCACGCGGCCGTGGACTTTATGCACTCGTTCCAGCTCATGCGGCGCAAGGACCCGGACTGGGAGCCCAAAGTCAAGCTGTGCTCGGCCATCGAGAACACGGGCGTGGACAGCGTGTGGCAGGTCGTGGAGGAGTTCCGCACGGCCATGGGCGGGCTCGGCAAGATCGCGCAGAAGCGCAACCACCAGAGCACCAAGTGGCTCTGGAACCAGCTCAACGAGCAGCTCATGAAGGCCGTCTCGAGCAACAGCGACGTGCGCGCCAAGGCCGAGCGCATGAACCAGGATCTCGTGCTGGGCTTCTTGAGCCCGCGCTCGGCCGCGGCCCACATTCTCGAGCTCTTTTTGGCCTCGCAGGCAAAGCGGTCTTCAGAGACCAAGCGTCCTCCGACGCCATGAGACAGCCAGGGCTTTTCACACATATGACGAGAAGAGACCACCTTGAGTGAGTGCGCACTGTCGATTTCGTGTAGTATTTTGTTGTTATTATACAGCGGCGCCGGTTGGCGGACGGTGCCCAGCGGCGAGGGGGGCAAGAAGTATACAGGGCGGAGATGCGGTTGGTATGATACACCACGACACTTAAAAGATGGACGGCGACCGCTCCGCCGCAAACATCGCGAGGCTCGACGCCGGGAACCCCACCGCGCCACTCGTGGACGCGGCGGAGGATGACGACGACGACGAAACTACTGAGCCGTGGCGAGACGCACCAGAGGACGAAGAGGACGGCGGGGCCTGGAGCTGCACTTTGAGGTCGCCCTGCTGGTGCTGCTGTTGGAGCCACGTGATGCACGAGAGTACCTGCAGCGCTGAGATCTCGGCCTCGATGAGGCTCGAAAGCCGTTGCCGCACGGTCGGGGAGACCGTTTCGACGAGCTCCTCGGGGGACGGCAGGCGGTGCGGCGCCACGGCATCGCCAACGGCCGACTTGAGTTGCTTGAATGCTGCCGTGGTATGTTGCGGCGACAGGTCGTGTGCGGACGCTCCCGATGGCCGAGACCGCTTCTTGGTGTTGGTGCCAGCTGCCGAGACCACGAGCGGCGCTCCGCCTCGCCCGTGGAAGAGCGCGTTGATCGAGAGGCCGGTGCCGGGCTGCCCCATGATGGGCGACGGGAACGGATGCACGGGCAGAATGGCGCGGTGCGACGGCGTATTCAGCGGCGGCGCGGCCATTACGGTTGTCGACAAGCGGTGCAGCTGCTGCTGGGACGTGTTGGAGTCGGTGTCGTCGGCACCGTCGTCGCCGCTGAGGTTTCCGGCTGTCGTGGACGACCCGTCGTCGCTCATGTACCCGTACAGCGAAGAGGCGCCGTCGGGGCCCATCATGTGCGACGGAAGTCCGTTGGCCCCGCCGTTTCCGAGCTTTCTCGTCTCGTCGTCGCGCGCGAGCTTGGCAAAGTACTTTTGTGCGTGGCTGCGGATCTGCGCGGACGTCCGCGTCTTGATCTTGGACGCGACCTTCTTCCACTCGCGTCCGTAGAGTCGCAGCCCGGCGAGGAAGCTCTGGTGCTCCTGCTCGGTCCAGCGGCCGCCGTTCATGCCGGCCTGGGACTTGGTCGTCACGGCCTTGGCCTTCATTGCCTGGGGCATCATCGCGACGGCGTTCGTCGTCTCGCTGCCGTTGGGCATGTGGAGCAGCGACGGGGCCATCGGGGACACGGACGGCGGCGCGAGCCCGTTCGCTGCCGAGGTCGTGATCGCCGGTGACGACGTGGCGCTGTCCGTCAGTTGTTCAGATAGTCGCGGCACGACGATAGGCGAGGCGGACGCTGCCAGTGGCGACGGCGGATGCGGGGGCGGCATGTGGACCGGAGCGACCATGAGAGACGGCGACGAAGCGGACGAAGCCTCCATGGATTCTCTCTCAAAGACTGGATCGGATACGCACGGCCGCTTTCCGGTCGTTGGGTTTGCGGGAGGCAGCTGGGTGTTCACCTGGCTGCGGAACGGGCGTAGGATCCGTTGGATATCTGAGGAATGCAAAGAGTTATTTTTCCGTGCGCCGAACCTGAACCAACTTGAGGAATGATCGCGACCAAGCGAAAGATATCCTCTCTCTTCAACGTGGATCACCGCCGCTGGCTCGTTAGTTACGCTCGCAACCGCAGCAGCGAGCCCCCTCCGCGATCCCATAAGCAGGCGCCCGGATCGGGGGAGCAGTTACGCCTCTGGTTTTCTTCACTGGCACTGGCCCTCCCTCGCTCACGCCAGGTTGATTCACGCTCAAACTGGCCGTTGGTTGGCTGGTGTGGAAACGAGTTTCCCAGTTTCCAAACTCCGTGCCGCTAAAAACGAGCCCGTTACGCACCCACGCGATCCCTTCCCCTTCTTTCTTCTGCTCTTTCGCTCACTTTCTCAGCCTTCGAGTCACGCGTTTCGCGGATCCGCCGCCCGCGACTGACGGGACCCACGGGGGCTCCCCCCTATTCTTAGGCCCGTCGCAGTGTCATGCTCGCGTCCATCGTCGCATGGAAAAACCCTCGCGCTCCGAGCGCACTGTCTCGCCTCTCGCTCCAATATGGATCCGGTGCATGCCCTGGGGTTTCAGACGAAGATCGCACGCACTAACTTAGCCCGACGGTGGGGGCGACAGGTACGCCCGCCTTGGAATCGATCCGCCCACATGCCGCACGGTTCCGGATCCAATGGACACTCGACGCTGAAAGTTTGGTCACGCCGGAACAGAAGAAAGAGGTTTCTGTTTGTCCGGCGGCTTCCAACGTTCGTTGCAGGCCTCGCGAAACATGTGAGACTGCGGAAAGATTCCATAGCACGGCTCCAAAAAGTTTCACGTTTCGCCCAGGCGAGGTGACGAAGCGCCGCGCGCTAGACCATAGAGAAGATCCAAGTCGCCCACGAGGGTTCGGTGCTGCTCAGCCTCACGTTGCTGCTGGTGGTGGTAGTTGTGCTGGCCGAGGTGGTGCACGGGTTGGTGGCCACGAGTCCCAGTCTGTCGGGAGGGCTGTGCGTGCTGGTGGTGCTGGATTTCATCCTCACTTGAGGCGAGTTCTTCCCACAACACGCGGTGCGGTGCCGCGAGTGATTCCCAGTCGTCGACCCACATATCCATTGTCCACCGCTCCCGCTCGCTGCGCTTCGAGTCAACGTAGTAGCGGAAACCGGGTGTCGCCTGAGTCATGTCGAAGTCGTACTGGACGTCCTGGTGGCTCCCAAACGCGTCGTCAAAGACCGCGCGCGCGCTTTGCTCGAGCCGCTGCATGAAATCGTCTGGCGCCTGACGCGTCAGGAAACTCTGGGCTGCGTGTCCAGAAGCCGCCGCCTCCCATGTAGATGGTCCCGTCGAATCCGTCCGCTTTGACCTGGCCGTCGTCGGTGCTTTCGCGGCAGCCTTCTTCGCGGAAGTTACGCCGCCTGCATTCTTAGACCGCCGATGCTGCTCCATCTCGCGTAGATACCGTTCCTTGTCTTGCGCTGCCATGCGGTAGTACTGCTGCCGCTCCGTCTCAGCCATTTGCCGCCACATCCGACCGCAGAGCGCTGAGCACTCGTTCTGGGAGAGCTGGTAGGTGCGCATGAGCTCTTCGCGCTTGGCCAAATACATCATGTTGTACGCCGTCATAGGGCGCTTGGGCAGCGCGGACTTCGCCTTTCGACCGAGTCGTGGCGGCACCAGCGACTCGGCGGTCGCTGGTTGATTTGTTGGTAGCTGCTCATACACGCTCGACAACCCCGCCGTCATGTCTGCAAGTACGTCAAAGTCTGCCGTTGCAGTGAGGATATCGCCATCGACACCGCCATTGATGAAAAGCAGCGCGTCCATCTCGCGCACGAATCGTTCCACGTCGCGCTGCTCGTCACCGATAAACGGCAGTCGGTCGTACGCATTCATGGCCTTCCACGCTTTGCTGACCTCGCGATTCACTTCGCTGGCTTTTAGGGACGGTCGATCTGCTTGCAATTGTCTCCGCTTGGCTACCGTGAAGAACGCCAAAGCCGTTTGCGGTGGGTTTGGGGCGTTTTCCATGCGCGCAGCCGCCCTTTTGAGCTCTTCAAGCCGCTTTTTCGAGCGGTCCACGTCCACGGGACGCTGGAGCGCCGCCATCTCTGTCTCGTATCGCACTTGGTCTTGAGCGGCCATGTCGAGCCACACTTGCTTGTCTTTGTGGCCCATGCGTTTCCACAGATCGCTCATCTCGCTGTGGAACTCCTCTACTGTCATACTCAGGAGCGTGAGGCTCTCGCGGTTGTGAACAAGAAAACACTGGAACGCCGACTTGGGCGCGCGCGGCGACGGTACGTCGGCAGTGGTGACTGACGCGACCGCTGGAGTACTCTGGGTCTTTTCGCTCTGAGGTGCATGTACCTAAATAAGTCACCAGGCCACACCCCCATCGAGCGAGAAACGAAAGCACCCACATTCGACAGCTTGCGATAGGCGGCCAGCTCATCTTCATAGCGCTTGCGGTCGCGTGCTGCAAGATCGATCCATTCCTGTGCACACACTTGTTAGCATCATTCACGCATCCACTCACAATCGACTAACGTTGCGTACCTGTCGCTCGTCATCTTGAAGCGCCTTCCATCGCAGTCCGACTTCACGCGAGACGTTGGGCGCCGCCATGTTTGGGTACTCGGCCACAACCACGGGCCGCTCATACTTCCAAAAGCAGATATACGGTGTATCCGGTTGGCGCGGCTCATTGCCGGGCTTGCTGCGCTTACTGGGCAGCGGCTCGCGCTTGACGGCCGGGGCAACGGCGTTGTTGAGTGCGACGCTGACACTGGACGCTGTTGTGCGCTCTGTCGGCGCTGTGAGCGCGTTCTGCTCCTGCAGGAACTGCGCCTTGTCGAACTCGGCCAGCTCGACGAACGGGCGACGCTCAGCATCGCCCATGGCTTTCCACTGCCGCGTGAGCTCGCTGGAAACGCGCTGCGCGCCCCACTGCGGGCGCTGCGCCGCGACCTCGGCGCGCTTGAAGCTGGCGAAATGCGCGAAGGGCGTGCGCACGGGCGTCGACAGCGGCCCATCCGCTTCGGCGGTCTCAGTTAGTGGGTGCGTCTTGAGCGCGCGCTTGCGGCCACTGGAGGCGGCGCGGAGCGACATGGCGATGCTGGAAAGTGGGCTTTCACGGTTTGCCCTTGGAGGGGGGGGGGGGGGGGGGGGGGGG
>JAADWV010000209.1:0-52079 GCA_023336295.1 Pythium folliculosum
ACCCCCCCCCCCCGATTTCTGCCAAGGGCTCCATCCCGTGTTTCTTGTGCACCTGGCGTCACGCCGCACCGTCATAGCACCGTTAGATCCCTTCACTTTTTGGATACAGGACGCATGGATGCATAGCCCGTGGGGGCTCTCCGTCGCAACGGCTCCGTCTCGGTCTGGGTCTTTCCAGACCTGGATGCAAAGCAATCCAACTTGGCTTCATTTGAGATGGATTCTCGTGGCCAAGTCGGAGAGCGCGGAGAGGACGCTCCGGATGGGCACCCGTCCACTTGGCTGGGTGCCTCCTTGATTGAGCAGACTTTCTCCTGTTGGAGCCATCGAGGTGAATCCAGCGCCAACTGGGATCCCTCGCTACATCCCTGGATTTCCAATCCCAGCGCCACCGCATTGGCCACTTGGCTCCCTTCCTCTTGCCCGCGTCCTTGTGAGCCAGCGCGGATGTGATCTAACAGCCCGTGTCGCATGGGCCCTTGCCGCCCGTTCCGGAAAATGTGTGCCAAGTTCGCTCGCGACCAGCGGATCCCTCAACTGCGACTTGTCCTCCACGGTCCCGCTCTCTTGCGACTCATTACCTGGCTCTAGTGACATCTTGTGTCAGCAAAAATCAATAAAATGGCCATTTAGTACACCTTACATGGACATTATGTCACTAAAACGAGGCTGGAAGTCGGTTCGCGCCACTCGGAGCATCCGGTTCTCCGGGTTGCGGCTGGTGGGATGTCATCGGCGGTCAGCGCTGTCAAAAGACCGTCAAAGAACGGGGAGCTCCGCGCCGCACCTCTGCGCGCATGCACCGGATCCGCATGGATATTACCAGGCGCCGAGCCGCCTCTGCAGCCGCAAGGGTGGTGCGTGGCTAGAAGGCGACGGCGCGCGTAGAAGTGTAGGTTCCCTCGGGAGCCTCCGGTTCTTCCGCCACTATTCCCCATTTCTCCCGCTATCCCACGGAGCTCCGCACGTACACAAACACACACAGAATCCCAGGCACCATGGCCGACTACGAAGGGTACCTCCTGCTCCACGACGTGGGCCGCTACGCTGACCCGGTCTACTTCGAGCTCGAGAACGGCCTGCTGCAGTACTACTCCAAGAAGAACGGCAAGTGGCTCGGCCAGTACTCGCTCACGCGCCACCGCGTGGTCGCGCGCCCGGTCAAGGGCTCGCCCAACCCGAACCGCTTCGTGCTCGAGCTCACGCCCGTGCGCTCGATCCACGACACGGAGCGCTCGATCAGCCAGTTCAAGCGCTCGACCATCGTCTTCAGCGCTTCCTCGCCGCGCGTCATGCAGGAGTGGATCCGCGCGTTCTACATGTGGCGTCGCCGCAACTGGTGCGACGGCACGGTCATCGCCGACCACGACGACGAGTTCAACGTGCTGCGCATGTTGATGACGCTCCACCGCATGGAGCTCAAGATCACGCAGGACCTCGACATGACCATCCGCAAGGTCACCATGACGCCCGAGATGGACTCGGAGCTCGACACGGTCGAGCTCAGCAAGAAGAACATGATGATGACGCCGCGCACGCGTCTCTCCATGCTCAAGCTCGGCCGCTGGGCGATCCCAACCGTCAAGTCAACCAAGAACAACATCTCGGCCATCCTGTGAGCAGAGCTCCTACCCCACCACTTCGCGTCCAGTTCCCCGTTTCCTGTCTGCCTGTTATTAGCTGTCGCGTGCCATGCGTCTGTCCGTCCACGTCTAGATTCTATGTGTTAGGATGTGTTGGTCCGAAAAATGTAAGATAAACATCGCGGAACGAAAGAGAGGTTCCCACACTACCACGTCTCCTCGCCATTGCTATCGATGTATTGTCCTGGGTCACCAAAACCATGAAGATGCAACAACATTCTTGTAGGGAGGAAAGGTAATAATGATATTTTAGTGGCGTCGTCAAAATGGAGGGTCTACCATCTTCATCAGCTTAGACGAAGTGCAGCGCGAGGCGGTAGACCAGCGAGTGTTCCAGCAAGTACTCGTGGCGCTTGATCTCGACGGAGGAGCCAAGCACGGGCACGGACCGCAGGAAGAGCGACAGACTCGTGATGTTCCGCAGGCACGCGCGGCACTTCTTCCAGTCCTTGGATGCGACGCTCGCGGCTTCGGTGAGCCCGCCCGAGAGCAGCACGAGCACGCCGAGCACAATTCCCGTCACGAGCAGCCCGACGACGAAGAGCAGAGTCTCCTGGAAGCTGTGGGTCGCGAGCGCTGTCATGGCCGCAAGCAGTACGAGGCTCGATGCCATGAGCTTGGCGGCCGCGCCGAAGAGCGCCGCCTTGCCACCCGACACAAGGGCATGTAGGTACAGCTCAATGTACAGCAGCGCGAAGGCCAGCGGCTTCCACAGGCACACGAAGAGCGCCACAAAGAGGACGTCCAGCACGCGGCTCTCGACGCCTCGGTAGCCGACGACGCGGCCGACAGTCGTCGTCCACTGGCCGTCGTAGTCGGCGCCGCGCGTCGGGATCTGGAGCTTCTTGCTGTGCGCCGCCTTGCCATTCTTGACAGCCCAGTTAAGTCCGTCCTCGTAGCCCAAGTCGAAGAGCCACTCGACGTCTCGCTGCGTCGGCGGGTACAGCGCCCACCACATCGGCACGTAGCGCGAGGGCTTGATGTCGGCGTTCGTGCAGTAGAACGGGCTCACCGTGACGGTCTTGGCGTCGTAGACGGGCTGGAAATCAAACATACCGCCGTCCATGACCCACTCGCCCTTGAGCTGGAAGGGCATGCCGGCGATGGGCACGGCGCAGCAGGACGCGAGCAGGCTCTTCTCCAAGTGCGCTTGCGAGTCGAACGACGTCACGCGGCGCGAGGCCCACGCCGAGAGCGAGCTGTAGACGACCGTCAGTCTGGATTCGTCGGCGTTGAGCTCCTGGTAGCGGTCCAGCTGGCCGCACGTGCGCAGTGTGTCCGTGAGGTATTGGCGCACGCTGAACGGGCCGGCGAGCGAGCCGTGCGCGCGCGGCACGACCTCGTCGACCACATACGCGCGGATCTTGTCAAAGTCGCAGCGCAGCGCGAGTGCCGTGGCCGCGAGCGCGCCGGCCGAGCAGCCGATCATGCGCGCGTCGCGGTCAGCGCCGACCTCCTGGAGCGCCTTGGCCACGCCGAAGAGGTACATCTTGAGCCAGCCGCCGCACGCGAACGAGAAGCTCTCCATATCGGCCGCTGGCAATGGATGCCGTGGCACCGGCGCTGCCATGGCAGGGGTTTGTGTTGAACCCGAGAGGTCAGATGGCAGTCGCATTGTCGATCCTGGCACGCCACGCGGCCGCAGGTGAGGGGCCATGACGGAAGGATAGACTGTTCAGGAGCGAATCTGGGAATGCCAGCTAGCCGTGCGTTCTGGGCGTCGATGCGAGAGGCGTGCCACTTGACCACTGCCACGGCAGTGCCAGTGGCGCCATGTTTCTGACCCATCCATCGTTGGCGACGCAGTCATCCCAGGGAAAGGTTGGCATCCATGGCAGGAGCCGGTGCAAAAATACGGCGACCGTGGGGGTACGGTCGACAAAGGGCCAATTTGGTACCCTTTTTGCCACCGACTCCATTGAATACCGCTCACTTTGTCACACGGCGTTACTCTACGACAGGCCCAGAGCGTAACTCATATTCGTTTCACTGCAACTGGGACATGGGCAACGGATTCATCGTCGGTGGCACCAGCCAGTTGGTGGCGTCATTGGGCATTCCTGGGACCAGGCGGAATGATGTCACGCCCTTTGGACCTCGAAGTTGGCAAGAAACCAAGAAACGACCAGTGAGCCGAACCTGGGATCTGACACCGTGGCGTCACCCATATCAACTATGAGAATTAGAGGCATCATGTTATGACATATATCCGATTTAGAAGGTAGTGACCATTCTGGCATGTGGAGGATGGACTAAAAAAACACAGCGCGAACTGTTTCTGTGTGGCACCTTGAACTCGCGGTGACGTTGCCAGGTCCCGTATCATTTTAGACGTCGGACTTCCCAACAACGTGATGGCGCCCGGCGGCGCGACGCTCGCGCGGCCGCTGCGGCTCGCGGCGCTCGTGGTGTTGGTCTTCGGGGCCGCGCAGCTCGTCGCGCAGCTCGCTGGCTCGCTGGCGGCGCCGTCGCCGCTTCTCCGGGGCGAAACGAGCGCCGACAGCGTCCGTGGCGAGCCACACACGGACGCGGACGCGGACCTAACCGACGCGCTTGAGCGCTGCGAGCGCCACGCGGCGGCGTCCCGCGAGGGCACGAGCTTCGTGGACTACGAGCGGCTCGTCTACTGCACGCGCCTGGGCGACTCGTTGCCGCTCGCGCGGATCGCGCTCGTGGCCATGCTCGTGGTGCTGCTCTACCTCCTCAGCTCCACGGCCGACTCGTTCTTCTGCCCCGTGCTCCAGGTAACTTTACAGCGTATTGTTGGACAGTTGGATCGCACACTCACAGAAGAGGTGGTGGTTGTAATAGGCGATTGTGGAGAAGTACCGCATCCCGCCGGACATTGCCGGCGTCACGTTCCTCAGCTTTGGCAACGGCTCGCCGGACGTGTTCTCGAACATCGCGGCGTTCTCGACCTCGACGCCCAAGATCGGCGTGGCGTCGATCCTTGGCGGCGGGCTGCTGGTCACGACGGTCATCGCCGCCTCGGTCGGGCTCGCTTCGCAGGACCAGGAGCAGCTCATCCCGCGCAAGTATGTGCGCGACGTCGTGTTCTACTTCATTGCGATCGCCTACCTTTGCTTCGTGTTCTTTGACGGCATGGTAAGGATTTGGTCCGACTCAGTTATTAGAGCGGATCGTTGTACGCGAGAGACTGACTGTCATGTGTATTGTAAGGTGGAGCTCGCGGAGGCGCTCGGTTTTCTGGCGATTTACGCGTGCTACGTGGTCGTGATCCTCCTGGACAAGCACATCGCGCGTCTCTACTACTCGATCATGGACGTCGATCCCGATGACATCGAAGATTTCGATCCGACAAAGCGTCTGCTCGCCCAGGCAAACGCCTCGTGGTCGAGCTCTGACAAGAGTGCGTCCGATTCCGAAGAAGTGGTGGGCACGCCACCACCGGCGATGATCGCAACGTACGACGTGTTCAGAATACCAAACTACGCCTCCACGTCCGACTCGGAACAGTCCGAGGACGCGGCGCCGCCCGTGGCTCCCTCGCTCTTCCGCAAGTCGTCGGCACCGACACCGCGATCGAAGAAGGAGACGGTAAGCCAACCACGACGTGGTTTAGAGGGCCCAAGGACTGAGTTTGACGGAGTTCTTTCGGTGTACGCAGGACCGCCATTATGGCTTCCCTGCCCAGAGTGAGTCAGTCCCACTATTGTGGCGCCAACACACGTCGGTTCCTCGTCCGGCGTCGGTATGTGTCCCTTTGCTGTCGCGACGGAAGCGTCCGCGTAGTCGCTCAGCGTGGGAGACGACCCAGCTGAGTGCGCATTCCAACCTCACAGCGAAGCGCTGGACACGCTGGTACCAAGAACTCAACGGTATCGAGGAGGTGTCTGGCGTGAGTGAGACGGGCGACGAAATCGACGAAGAAGAAGCGCAAGGCGCAAGTACTCCTGGCTCGCCGGCGACCCAACCGCTGGCATCCGAGCACGCGTCGGCGTGGGATCGCTACCTCTTCTACTGGTTCCGCGCCGGGTACCACATCTTCGATCGATTCGTGTGGGTCCCACTGGAGTTCAGCACCACATTTCTGCGTCGGCTCACGATCCCGCTCATCGACGACGAGACGTGGGACAAGACATTCGCGATGGCATGCCCACCGTGTGCCCTACTGATGGTAGGGGTGTCGGTGTTTCAACTGAACCCGCTCACCGATGTGGGCTTTGCGATCGTCGTCATCGCATGGGGCGGTGCTGGCAGCGTCGCAGTGTACTTCACTGCCTCGCCGCTGGTTCCGCCTGAGGGTAAGGCGCTCACACCTTATATCTGCTTGGCATTCGTGATGTCCGTAATCTGGATCATGAATATCGCAAATGAGGTAAGTTGGCTCCTTGGAATTGCTCCGGGAAGTCTTCACCGCGGCTTTTTGACGAGATAAATCGCTATCGTGTAGGTCCTCGCCTTGCTCAAAGTGCTCGGTGGTCTGTTCGGTCTCTCAAACTCTGTTCTCGGCGTGTCGGTAAGTTCATGCCTCCACATTCCACTTGAAGATTGGATGCTGGAATGTTGCGCTCACATCGTCTTTGTCGCTCTGTAGGTTCTAGCGTGGGGAAATTCCATCGGCGATCTCGTCTCGAACACTTCGATTGCTCGCGACGGATTCCCGACGATGGCTTTTGCTGGATGCTTTGCAGGACCCATGTTCAACTTGCTCGTTGGCATCGGACTAGCGCTCACCTTTGCGATCCTCTCGCGTGGCCCCGTGTCTATGGGTGAGCCGTCACTCGTCGTGTACATCGGATTTTCATTCTTGTTCGCAAGCCTCCTCCTCAACTTGAGCCTCGCTGCACTTGACGGGTTTCGATACCGACGTCGACTCTGCTACACTCTGTTCGGTCTCTACGCAACGTTCGTTGTCATTGCCATCGCCGTGGTGGCGATGGACGAGGGACAATAACTCGATGCGGAAGCTCATCTGTCTCTCTTACGGGATATCACGACTATCCTCTCAAGTCACGCAGGGCAAACTTTCCTTCATCGTAGTACGTGGCCTTCACTCGTCGGCCGCCGAAGAATCGACTGTTCAAACCATTTAGCGCTTCAAAACGACGTTCGGTCCGTTAGTATCGCAAAAGATGAGACCAATCGTTGTTTAGGGAAACACGTACCTTGGTCAGCGTGGGTTTGTTGTCGGAACTGAACGAAAATCCGGACTGCTTCTTCCGGGCTAACGCGGCCACGCACTTCAAAGACAACGCACTGCTCAACAGGCCCGTACTTGGATGAGCACTCTTCCTTTACTTCCTCTTCTAGCTCGTCGTCTGCTTCACCTGGGCCGACCATGTTCTGTAGCAGTGTATTTGAGCCTGTTAGTGAAAATGTAGCATTACCAGTGAGCAAATGCGGACGCACCTGTAGCAAGATTACTCGTCCTGGCCGAGTGACGGCAGGGTGCGGGGCACCTCGGCTTCCGGACCGGTCCGTCCGGGAAAAGCTGCTTTGGCCGCGGCCTGGACTGCGGCTTCGACTGCGACGACGCGAGCAATCACGGTCGTCGAGGCGTCCTTGTTCACCAGACAGGTCCCTTCCAAACTCATCCCGAACGGGCAGTCCTGGTTCACTCCGCTTACTATTCGTGAACCCAAGCCCACCGCGAGCAGGCGCATCGTCGAACTGATCATCTTCCGTCCCAGCCATGACAGCTTCTGTGGCCTCGGGCACCACCGGCGCCTTAGTCGCACTCTCCTCACTTTGAAAAGCACATCACCAGCATTAAGCGTTATGACTTCACACATGCTGAGACACCAACGAGAACCCACATTTTCTTCTTCATCCAGGCCGGCACCGTCATCCCGCGACCGCGACCGGCGGATGTCGGCAGTGCAATCGAAGGCGCCTTGCCTTCGCTGACGTCTTTGGCAAACTGCTCGCGCTCTCGCTTGCTCTGTTCAACATTGTCAATACACAAGACGTTAGAACCTCCTAATGCAGCACCAAAACGTGACAAATGCTTCCTGGACGAGAACGCACCTCGCGGTCTTGCTCGCGCTGGCGTTCCTCCAGCTCCCGCTTGACTATCTCCATCTTCTTCTTGGCCGCGCGTTCCTCGCAAAAGGCCTCGTAACTGTTGGGGCGCGACGGGTGATACTCGTCGCGGTATGTCGCCTGGAAGAAATGCGTGTTCCCACCACCGCCGCTGCCAGCAGCAGTCGCGAGCGAGTCGTCGGCCGACGGCTCCTTGGGGACCGCCACCTGCGTCCACGTCGTCGCGGCGACAAAGCCCAGTCCACCGCGCGGCGCCGCGTCGTCTCCTATTGTCCCCGGCGCCTGGTCGGTGTTGCCGCGCTGCGTGTGCGCATCAAACACGCTGGTCATACTGCCACGGCCACCACCATTGCGCACCGCCGTGGTCGCGGCACTGGAGGGCTTCCGCGTCACCGACGCCGGTCGGAACGCCAACGAAATTCCACCGCGTCCGGCGGGCTTCATAGCCGCAGCGAGAGCAGAGCCAGGGCTTCTCGCACGCGATGCCAGCGACGCAGGCAGCATGCTCGCGCTGGTGGTGGAGACCGCGGGCGATGGCCCACGCGGCTGGCCCGGCACGAAGCCCGCCACACCTGTCGCCCATACTGACACACACACGCAGACCTACGTGAGGGGAAATCATTAACGAAACGCGCCATTCACAGGGACGTCTTACCAGCGGGGCTGCTGCTGCTGCCACTGGTGGCGCCAGCGTCGGCCGCGGCGCCTTTCGCGAGCGGCAAGTCCGCGTAGAGATCCATGGAGGTGACGAAGGTGGTGAAATGTGGTTAAACCACATTCACAACGCAAACTTTGTGTTGTGTTCTGGTGGGATGGAAAGAACAGGAAATTTAGGAATAAGTTTGTATGGTTAGGAACCGATAGAAGGTCATGAGGTGGGCGAAGATGGCTGCCTTCCGGAGTGAAGCCATCTGAGGACAAGATACGCGATTGACGTGCGTGTTGACGCCACGATAACTGCGGCGTGGTATCCGACATAGCTTTGGTGACGTCTCGCTACTTCGTTGTCGATCATACAAGGGCAACAGCCAGGGATTTATAACGTGGCGTGACATCGCAACTGTGCAAAATATATTTTATGAAGAAAACAAAAAAGTCCCAGGCCTGAATCATTCGTCCTCCGTGTCTTCGGGCAGCAAGTAGTGGTGGAGCTCGTCCTCGGGCTGGCAGTAGTGCCAGAGGCTGGGGGTTGTCAGGAAAAGCGTGACGGACGCGTTCAGCGTCGTGAGCTTGCCGTAAATGGGCTCCACGAAGGGCCACACGCTCTCGTACGACGAAATATCGAGCTCCATTGCGTCTTGACAGAAACTTCCAGCTTGCTGCAAACGCCAGACACATCACGAAGTTAGTTTACCGTGCACCATAAATGGATAACACCCAACTACTCACCTTCACGTTGAGCTCGAGATCCTCGCTCGCAGCAAAGGCCTTGGACATCTCCTCGCGCTTCTGGTTCATGATCTCCAGACGCGCCTTGAGGTGCTCCGTCAGCCTGATGAGCCCTTCAAGCTGCTGGCTGTGACCTGTGTAGAGCATACATACAACATATCAACACCCGACCACTTCCCGAATATGCAGTGTGGTGTCGAAAACGGGAACTTACGGTTGAGCATAATTGTCGATGGCGTCAGGGCTGCGACACCGGTGAAGAAGAGCCCCTTGCCAGCGATAGAGATAGGGATGCTCAAACCGCCAGTCACAGGCGCGGCAATCACGCCGGCAGCGCCGACCTATTCACATGAAACATCAGTCAGTCTCCAATGTCGGGACAAGGCCGAAGAAAGTTGGCACTCACCAGAGCACCGGCAACTACACTGGCGGCGCCCACCGCCACGCCCGTGCCGCTGAAATCCGCCGAGCGCGTGCGCATGTGGAGAAGTGTGATCGTCTGCACCATGAGCTTCGTGCACTCGGTGATCAGCTCATCGAGTTCGTCCAGGTTCTCGCGCATCTCGGTCACCATCGATTGGGACGACTGGACCATGCGTGAGACCGCCCACTCAGCTCGCCGCGCCACGCGCTTCTCCTCGTTCTTCTCACGCGGCACCGCGACCGGCTGGATGGCCTCGCGCAGCTTGCCCAGGTAATCCTGGAGCGTCAAAATCTCATTCGAGCACTGCGAGAACATGAGCTGGCACTGCTCAATGTGGACGCCGCTGCGCTCGACGAGCGCCTCGCAGCGCTTGAGCGAGCTGGTCGCGAGGTCCACGAGCGCGCTCGACTTGGAGAACTGGAACGCGTTCTCGAGCTTGTCGATCACGACCTTCATCTCGCGCAGCTGGTACTCCTCGGTCTCCAGCACGATCCAGTCCTCGCGCAGAATGCGCTCCGACTCGTCCAGCGTGAACGACTGCTTCACGGTCTGGACGATCTGCGCGCTGAGCTTGGCCACGCTCTCGGTGTTGATGTTCATGTTGCTGAGCCCGTGCTGGATGCCGTTCTGGAGCGTCTTCTTGCCCTCCATCAGCCGGTCCGAGAGCTTCTTTGGCGGCAGCAGCGGCTTGCTCGAGGACGGCAGGTCGTCTGTGGTGAAGCTCACGACGCGCGGCGAGAGCGCGCCGCCCGGCCCCGTGGACCGCAGCGTCACCATGTCGTCGCTCTGGCGGCGCTCGCTCTCCCTGTCGCCCTGCGCGAGCCGCGCGTCGCGCGGCACCGTCGCCATCGTCGTGGAGGAGGAGGAAGTTCGTCCGGGGAATTGGCTAGCGAACCGACTGTGTCAGTACGTGCGCGAAGAAGTGGATTTGCAACACGCATGGAAGGGGCCAGTATTCGGAGGCCACCGTGCGGTAACAAAGCTGGGTATTTGTCACACTTCCCTCTGGTATGTGGTGGTCCATCGTAAAACAAGGGGAAACTAATAGGCCCTCCGGGAGGGGGCTCTATTTTGGCTCGACAGCAACAACTTCCTTGATGGTGGTTGGTTGGTGCTTGATTTGCCATCATCTCAATTCCGCTTGCTGCCCGCCGGAGGGAACGCCGCTCTCGCCGCCGCCCTACGCGCCCGCAAGGACTAAAGGATTAACGAAAGGATGGCACGCAAGCGTAAGTTGCAACAGCGCGTGAAGGCCGTGGGCGAGCAGATCGAGGCCTCGATCCGCGAGGACGCCGAGCTCCAGAAGCTCGAGTTAGTCGCGAGCGACGAGCTATTCCAGATCGACACGGCCGGCGGCAAGCTCACCAAGAAGCAGAAGCTCCAGCAGAAGGACCCCGTGGTCAAGTCCAACAAGTTTGTGGCCGAGAAGGCCAACAAATTCGAGGCCGAGCGCGTCAAGAAGCTCGCGCAGCAGTCGCAGCCGCAGGTCCAGACCAAGCAGAAGAAGGCCGCTGGTGCCGCGCCGATCTGGGGCAGCGACGGCGCCGTCGCGGCCGACAAGAAGGTCGCGGCGCTGGACCCGTATGTTGCGCCGGCGGTCGTGAAGAAGGTGGCCGTGCCCAAGCGCGTGGCGTCGACGCGCCACCGTATCAAGAAGGTCGCGGTGCCCGCGCCCGGACAGTCGTACCACCCGGACTTTGAATCCCACCAGGACGTGCTCGCCGAGGCCGTGGCGAAGGAGCTCGAGAAGCAGGCGATCCAGAAGGAGCTGCGCGAGCCCCTCGCCAAGGGGCTGTCGGAGGAGACGCGCCAGTTCATCAAGGAGGACTCGGACGATGATGACGAGGAGAGCGAGGACGATGGCGAAGGCTCCAAGATGGTACGCTTTTTCCGAGCATGCGCACATTGATATGGTTGGTGGAGCGTGTAATCTAACGGACGATTGTGTCTTGTGTACGACAGCGTCGCCGTGAGAAGCTCACGACTGCGCAGCGCAACAAGCGCGCGCGCCACAAGCAGATGGAGATGGAGCACAAGGCCAAGCGCAGCGAGAAGTCGTTGGTCAAGCAGATCAACACGTCGAAACACATTCTCCAGGATATCCTGAAGGATGAGAAGCTCTCGGTGAAGAAGCAGGAGCTGAAGAAGGTCATTGCCGAGCAGAAGCTGGACGAGGAGCCCATGGTGAAGGTCGGCCGCCAAATGACGTGCGTTTTCGTTTGCATACAGTGTGGACTGCAAATGGGGTATTGGTTGCTTACGTTGTACGTGCTCCTGTTACAGTAAGATTGTTCGTGACACGCCGGTGCTGCTCTCGGACGAGCTGACGGGAAGCCTGCGTGCCCTCAAGCCCAAGGGCGACCCGCTGCTCGACCGCTTCGACAGTCTCCACAAGCGCAACATGATCGTGGCCAACAACTCGCGTGCCAAGGGCAAGCGCAAGGTCAAGATCATCGAAGTCAAGAAGTAGACGTCCACGCCGCTCGTTTAGATAAAGGTATTCACATGTTCATAGAATCTGTCTCTGAAAACTGCACGGATCGATCGTCTCGCGCTGTGCCGCCACCGCGCTGCACGAAAGCGAGGCAGCCTGGGTCCATAGAATACACCATGCAGGCTCTGTTGCTTGACTCAGTGCGGGCTTCTGTGGCTATTTTTGAGTCAGAGCTGGCATGGTGACGGCGCTGCCCCCTGCCTGTCTGCATGTGGACCTAGCATCAGTAGTCTTCACCGGCCTCCGCATAGCCGGCCACACGCAGTACCTCCAACCATGCCGTCGTCCATGATGCGCCCCGGGGTGCGTCGTGAAGCCTACTATCGCTTGTGGATTGTCCTCGCGGGACCCGTCGCACTGACTCGCTGACTGCCATGTCCAGAACTTTCGCCACGACGTGCGCGGCGCGGGCGTCGTGGAGGTCAGCATGGCCGAGTACCTGCGCAGCAAGCAGTCCATCTTGAAGAAGATCCGCCGCCGCTTGATCATCTTGGGCATCATCGTCGGTCTCACGGCGCTCGTTGCGCTCATACTCGGCGCGGTAAGCGGTATGCAGATTCAAAACAGGCATGTGAGCTCTTGCTAACGGTGGGGGCGAGTTGTAGGTCGTGGCCACGACACATGACAAAGTGGTCAAGTACCATCGCAAGTATGTGAACGTCTCACTGCGTGACATCTACTTCATCTACGGAGGCGTCGCCATGCTCTTCAGCTTCCACGGCTTCTACATCGACGGCCACTGGGAGAACATGCAAAAAGACGGCAGCCGCTTGGTCTTGCACTTGCGTTTGTACAGCTTTTTCGGGCTAGCGTCGTGCGTGGCAGGTGAGAAGTCACCCTAGGGCAAACGAGTGCGGCACGCTGTACGCTCCGCTTATGAACTGTCTGTACATGCCGTAGCTGTGTGGCTGGGCTTCGCGACACTGTCCGCATTTGGGCTCGTCGACGTGCGCTACATCGTCGACTCAGCGATCAACACGATCTACCTGGTCACGCTGATCACACTTTGTGTGAGGAGAGGTCTCCGTCGCGAGTGGGCGTATCGAACAATCGCTAATGCTGTTGTGTTGCGGTTGCCAGGTGCATCTCATCGTGACGCCGTGGCTTCTGCGCACGGTGCATCGGAAAGCCAGCCAGGCCGATGAATACTTTGGCGCCGAGTTCGTAGACTCTGTCAAGCGCAGTCAGAGAAGTGAGCGAGAGCGTGATCGCGACGAGGATGCCGGCGACAACGGCCAGGACGAGGAAGATCAAGAAGACGACAAGGGCAATGCCGACTCGGAAGAGGAAGAGCGCGACCGCCGCGCGGTCGTCGTACCGGCCTCGTCGCCTCGCTCGTCAATGACGAAGAGATCAGCGAGAAGTCCGAGCAAGAGTCTCCACGCTTTTTACGGGCCTGATGGTTCTTCGAGAGTAGCGAGCTCGTCAGTGTCTGCGAGAACGTCGGCGCGATCTCCGCGCGCCAAGCCCGCATCACCTCGCGCTGCAGCGCCGTCGCCGCGACCGAGTGGAACTGAGTTTCGCGGATCCACCATAGCCCGAGACGTCGACGCGACGAGCATTGTCGTTCCGGCGGCTAGCTCCATCTCGCACCCGGATCAAATCCCTTTCGCGTCGCCTGTGTTTCTCCTGAACCCGCACCCGCGCCTGCAGCTTGCCGAGTTTTGGCGCCTCTGGAAAGTCTCCGAGACCACGTACGTCAACGTCTATCATGTATCGATCTCATGCCTTGTGACTCACCTCGCTTGACGGTTCGCTCTACCATGGCTATCGTAGCGGCTCATTTTCCTGTCCGTTCACGAACCACCCGCGCCGCCAAGACGTCGAGACGCACCTCCAGGGCTTTGGCTTCCACATCGTCGCCGCCGAGGCCAAGGACAGCGTGCTGCAGGTCTACTTCTACGGGTTCCAGTTGGGCACCGAGACTTTCTTCCTCGGCGAGTTCGTCTTCCTCTTTGGGCGCCAGTTTTTCCAGGCGACCTTCAAGTGCAAGGTGCGTGCCGCTCGCTCGATTGGTCACCCTATGTGTGGGCGACAGGCCCGGCTGACGAGATTGTCCATTTGTTTTTTTGGCTGTTGGTCTCTTCATCGTTTTCATTCGCACACTACCGCGCCGTGTACAGGACCACGACGCGGCGCCCGAGTTCGTGACGCGCTTCAACCTCCAAGAGCTGCTCGACGCGCCGGACGAGTAGCTCAGTACGCGCGTGTAGGCGCCCACGAGCCGCGAGCCGGTCGTCGCACCAACGCACTGAAACAGACGAATAGCCGGGCCAATGCTAATGACGAAATGAACCGGAAGCGTCCGGATCGCCGGCTTGTCGGGTGAGATCGCTCGCTCGCGACGCGTGCGCATGGGTGCAGCGCTGTACACGGAGCGTCCGATGCCGCGGTCCGCGTCTTTGGCGGCTCCGCCAGGAGTATACGCTTTTCGTCGCTCTTCGTCGATTGGGGTTCGGCGGCTGGGTGTGTCGGTTCAGTATGTATTATTGTAGGTTAGCTTTGGCACCCATATCAATTCCCAGAGGAACCGATCGTGCCAGGTGGTCGTCGGGTCGTCGGGTCGTCACGACTGAACAACAACAGAGCGCCCTTTCGGCAGCAGCAGAGAGAGAGAGCCAGCCGCCGATGGAGTGAAGAGACCTGAACAGCGCCTTGCCCGCCATTGGCACTGCCAATGGCACTGCCAGTGGCAGCACCTGGCAGGCGGTTACGGTGGGTACATGTATCCTGTGCCGCGCAGCACGCCAGCCAGCGCGCGACACGCACGCTGGCGCATGTTCTCGCGCCAGGTCTGTTCAGGGGGTCTGATTCCTGAGATCGCCCATGGATTTCCACCCGATGAAGAGATGGATGTGGAGCTCACACGATCCACGGCAGCAGCTGGCGCTCAACAACCATCATGGCACGCTGCGCAATGCCACTCGAGCAACCACTTGCCGTGGCAGACTGCTGGTACAGTAGTTTTGTACAGAACGCATCCAGCAACCCACCCCTCCTCCCGCACGACTGGATTCTCGGCACGCAAGTTGATACAGTAGGTTTACTACAGCAAAGCAGGCGAGTGATCGATTTGGGGAGAATGGAAAATTTTGCCTGCGCCGGGGCGTGATCCTGTCAGTCACTGGCAGTCGATGGCGCCATGCAACGGCATGATCGGCGTAGCGATCGATCGCCTCGCACAGAGACAGGCCATCCATCGACTCCTCGCACCCGAGCCGTCACGAGCCATTTGCGCCACGCTGCGAAGGCAAGTGTGTAGCACGTCCCAGAAGACTGTCCGGCGGACGGCGGATCTGCGACGTGCAGCAGGCATGCGCACGCGGCAGGATTACAGCATTGTTGGTTGGGTTGTGGGGCGCCGCTGAACAATCGCTCGATCGACGAGCTCTTGGGTCCTAGGCAGCCCGAGGCCAGTCCGATGGTTCTGTTTCTTTTCTCGCCAGCGTGCGGCTCTGATAGCGTCTCGAGTTCTCATGTGTCATGGCATCGTAGCTGCCATGTCCCACTCTAGAGAAAAAGTGTAGGTTATGCCGAGCTCTCTCTCTCTCTCAAACGCTCGAGCTGACGTTCACTCGTCGTGGCTGGTGGCCGAGCTGTTGGAGTCCAGTCTGGACGCCTGCTGCCACCCTCTCGCCCCCACCGGGTGAGTTTCGGGTGGGTCTCTACGGTACTGCAGGGTGCTCGGGGCGCGCCGAGTCACGGCAGCGCCACCTCTTCTGACACATGTCAAACCGACTCGCTTCTCATGCCGTGGCGCCGCGCCACGGAGGAAGTGGCGTGCGTGGCGCGGGCAGGGGGACGTCCCATACTGGATCCCCTCGTGGTGGTTTACGCAAGGCAGCGCTCCGCTATCAATGTGCCGACCGATGGTGGGTATGTTGCAGTTTGTGTCGGTTACAGACGACTCTGGATTCGAGACTGACTCGGATAACCCTGCAGGGAGCAAGCGAGCGCCAGCGCGGCAGTTACGCGCTGTGAACTGCAGTACAGTTCCGAGGTCGCTGGGAACCCTCTCGCCTGCCCACGCCAGTGCACATTTGGGTCCACGGGTGTGGACCGTATACGTTTAGACCACGGCCATGGAGTTGGATGCCATCGACGCATTTAGGCTTAGAAGCGACCAATGCAACGTGCATGTCGTGATGCACGAGCGGTGGCGGCGGCCGATGGTCTAACTGCAACTTGGCGGCAGCAGCGGCGAACGGCGCCACCGGCCTTTCTGTCGCACATGCTGCCGGCGCTCAACAAGTCGCTTCAGGTGTGTGCCAGAAAAAGACCACTCCGCGCTCAGGGCGACTGCACAGTGTGCTAAACTAACATGCTGGTCAAGTGTATCAACTCACAAGCACACGACCTCCCACACAGCAGCAGCTCCGACTCGACGTCGCGACGCGTCCTCTCCCCCGTCCCCTCCGCCTCCTCCCTCCTCCTCCTCCTTTTCTTCTGCTCTCCTCCTCCTCCTCCGTCGCGATGTGAGCATCTGAACTCCTCCGTCGTATGAGTCGTGTGTCCGCACTCCATCCGCGGCTCCTCCGGGAAAGCTCATTCCACAATTCGCCATCTTCCTCCTCCACCGCCTCCTCCCCCACACAAATCACCACAATGGACGTCATGTCGGCCCACCAGTTCCAGACGCCCTCGACGCCGCGCGACCGCGCCGGCAGCTCGGCCGTGGACTTTGAGGTCTCCGAGCTTCAGAAGTACTACCACCTGCCGCTGCGCGAGGCCGCGCGCCGCCTGGGCACGTGCGAGGCCGTGATCAAGCGCGTGTGCCGCAAGCGCCAGATCGCGCGCTGGCCCTACCGCCAGGTCTCGGCCAAGCTCGTCAAGATCCAGCAGCTCTGCAAGTTCCTCGTGCACATCCCCGAGGGCGACCAGGCCATGCGCATCCGCCTGCGCATCAAGCAGCTCACGGACGAGTACCTCGAGATCGTCGGCGGCCACGTGCCGAGCGACCTCCAGTGCACCACGGCCGACGCCGCGCTCGTGGTGCCGCAGGCCTCGAGCCCGCTGGACCCGACGATGATCGAGTCGTTCGACTGCGCCAACGACGTCGAGATGGAGGACGCCTCGAGCGGCGACGACCAGGACGACGAAGGCGGCCGCCCCTCGGACATCTCGGCCTACTCGCTGCGCTTCATCCTCTCGGACGCGTCCATCCTCGACATGGAGAGCGGCTGCCACCTGCCGACCCACTAAACGCCACCGCATTCTCGCCGAGTGAAGCGAGAAGCGACGCCCTCGCGCCACCGGCACACCCACCCACATAGACGCTGCATATTTGTACACCGACTGCCCCTGCATATGATATAGACGCTGCATATTCAACCCACATAGACGCCGTAAAGAACTAAAACGGCATAGATTTTCTGCTTTACTTCTCTCGAGATGGTTGCTGGAACAACTCAGCTGGGTGCTGCATGGATACACACGCGTCTTGAACTATGCTTCTTCTCACCACGTCACACCCATCGAACGTTCACGGAAGCGTGCCCATTTGCGACTTATCAACTCAGGCGCCAGACAGGACGGTCGTTGAAGCACGGGAGGGCGGAAGGAATCTGAGTCGCCTCCTTCGGCTCCGTGTCAAGACGCGTCCGGTATGTACCGTACGCACGGCTTCATGACGCATGAGTCCCCATCGCACTGGCGCCAGGCAAGTGCGTCTCGCTGGCGCTCCGCGGAACGTGCGCTTCTTCCATAACCATGTCCCCCCTGCCCAGCTTCAACATGATTCATCCCATCCACTCGATGGAATACTCGTAGAACGGAATGCCAGGGAGCAGTGAGTGGGGGCGCTTTCCAAACAAACGAGGCACGGGTCTGGCTTTCATTATCATCATCATGGCTTAAAGAGGTAGAGCAAATGCGCGTCTAGATCTGGTCGAGCGGCTCCATGCCGAGCAGCGTGAAGCACTTGTGCATGACCTTGAGCGTGGCGTCGCACAGCAGCAGGCGGCTGTCCTGCTCCTCGCTGCCGATCACGCGGCACGACGTCACGAACGTCTGTACCTTCTCGGCGAGCGTGTACAGGTAACTGCACAGGCGGTTCGAGTTGAGGTCGCGGTCGACAAATACGATCGTGTCCTGCAGCTGCAGCAGCTCGGTCGCGAGCGCCGTCTCGGTCGCGTGCACCGGCTTGATCAGCTCGTGCGCGCGCTTCGCCAGCTCGTCCATGTTGGCGCCCGACTTGCGGATGATCGAGCACAGGCGTGCGTACGCGAACATGAGGTACACGGCCGTGTCGCCCGTGGTCGAGAGCATGCGGTCAAAGCTGAAGATGTAGCTCGAGGTCGGGCTCTGGCGGAGGTCAAAGTACTTGACGGCGCCGTAGCCGATGCGCTCGGCGGCGTAGTCGACCTGGTCGCGCGGCAGCGAGGTCTGTCCGGCCTCGATACGCGCGAGCAGCTGCTCCTTCATGCGCACCTTGGCCTCGTCCAGCAGCTCCACGAGGCGCACGACCTCGCCCGAGCGCGTCTTGAAGCGCTTGCCCGACTCGTCGTTCACCGTGCCGAAGCCCACGTGGTCGACGCGGTGCGTGGCCGGGTCGTAGATGCCCGAGAGGCGGCCCACCTCGAAGAGCAGCTTGAAGTGGTCGTTCTGCGAAAAGTCCGTGTAGTAAAGCAGGCGGTCGGCCTTGAGATCGTGGAGACGGTACCAAAGCGCCGCGATATCGGTCGTGCCGTACAGGTACGAGCCGTCGCCCTTGACGAGAATGAACGGCTGCTTGAACTTGTCCGTGAACACGACGAGCGCGCCGTTGCTGGTCGTCGTGAGGTCCTTGGCCTTGACCTTCTCGATCACGCCCGGGATGATCGGGTTGTAGAACGACTCGCCCATCTCCTTGAGGCTCACGCCGAGACGGTCGTACACCTTGTGGAACTCCTTGCGGGAGATCTCGCACAGCGTGGTCCAGACCTTGCGCGACTGCGGGTCGCCCGACTGGAGCAGCACGACCTGCTGCTTCGAGCGCTTGTGGAAGTCCTCGTCGCTGTCAAAGCGCTCCTTCGCGGCCTTGTACAGCTTGGTGAGGTCCGTGACGTTGGGCATCTCCGACTCCCACTCTGGGTACGCGTCCATGAGGTGCGAGATGAGCATGCCGAACTGCGTGCCCCAGTCGCCGACGTGGTTGATGCGCACGACCTCGTGGCCCTGGAACTCGAGGATGCGGCACATCGTGTCGCCGATGATCGTCGAGCGCAGGTGGCCGACGTGCATGTCCTTGGCAATGTTGGGCGAGGAAAAGTCGACCACGATCTTCATCTTCTTGACGGGGCTCGGGAAAATGCCCTTGTTCAGCACGTTGCTGAGGCGCGTCTTGATGAACTTCTCGCTCAAGAACACGTTGATGAAGCCGGCACCGGCGATGCTAATGCGTTCGAGCATGTCGTTCTCCGGGATGGCGCTGATGATCGCCGTGGCGACGTCGCGCGGCGACTTGGCGGGCGTCGGCGTGCTCTTGAGCAGCGTGAAGATGTTCATGGCCGAGTTACACTGGTAGTCGCCAAACTTGGCGTTCTTCGTGTTGGTGCGCGTAATCTCGACCGCGGGGAGCTCAATGCCCGGGTACGCGGCCGTGATGGCCTCGGTGAAGATCTGCTCGATGATCGAGAGCACGTTGTGGTACGTGTTGCCGCTGAGCACCTCCGGGTCGAGCTTGGACGCGGGCTTGCCGCCCGACGCGAGCAGCGCCGCGCCCTGCACAAACGCCGGCTGCGTGAAGAGCTGCGCCACATACGCGCGGAACGTGGCGAGCAGCTCCGTGTCCTGGTCCGCGGCCACGAGCGCCAGCGCCTCGCGGAGCGTCACGCCGGCCACAACATCGGCCAGCGTCAGCTCGCTGCCGAACAGGAACTGGAGCGCGCCGGTGGTCGGCGCGCGGGCCTCCTCCTTGGCCGCGAGCAGCGCCGTCAGCTCGGCCGCGAGCGCGCTCTTGTCGGCCGCCTTCTTGGCCTTGGCGACCCAGGGCGCGAGCACGTGGCTCTCCCACTCGAGCCACTCGTCGACCGCGAGGTCGTCCGACTGGAGCTTGTCGGCCGCGGCCGCGAGGTACCGCGCGACCGCGTTGGCCGAGAAGACCACGTCGGCGGCCGCGCCCACCACGAGCTGCGGGCCGCAGTTGGCGTACTTGGGGTCGGACGCGCCGACGGAGAACGCGGCGCCCGTGGCCGCGAGCGCCACGAAGCACTTGAGCTCCTCGGCGCCCGGCGTTTCGCTGATCAGGAGCTTCATACTGGTGGACGGCTAATGGAGGGAAATTCCGGTTTGTGGCCACCCAGCCACAGCCACGATGGGGACGAAGCCACATTGGCCGCGCTAGATCCCAGAAAAAGTGGCTCCCAAAAAAAACCTCGAAATCGAGGCCCGACGCTTCTCCGCCACAAGAACGTGGAGCACGTAGACGTCACTCGAACGAGGTTCCAACGGATACTAAGTACGCAAACGCACTTAGTGGATCCCCCCCCCTCCCCCTCATTGGTTTCCCTTGGTGGCCGGGAACACACGGAACCAAACAGGACGCGGGACTCCAAAATGGCGGGCGTGGGCGACGCCTTCGCGCGCTCGAGCGGCTCCGGCAGCGCGGCCTCACGCCGCAGCGAGAACCTGCAGCGCCTGATTGACGACGCCGACCAGTCGGTGAACCTGCTGGCGTCGCTGGGCGCGTGGACCGACCAGAACGCGTCGGCCGCACCGTCGTCCGCCGCGCCGTTCAGTCAGTCGGCGGCGTCCTCGGCGTCCGGCGGCTTCCGCTTCACGGCGTCCCAGGGCAGTGCGGGCGGTCCGCTCGCGGACGAGGACGGTGACGCGGCCGACGACGACCTCAACGTCGTGGACCTGTCGGTGCAGCGCGGCAAGCTCCACGTCAAGGGCGTGTTCGCGGACCACTCGGTCGAGTACGCCGACATCGACCCGCGCTTCACGACCGTGCGCGACCTCAAGCGCGCGCTGTGCGACAAGCGCAACTCCCGCAAGGACCTCGGCTTCACGGCGAGCGACGCGCGCGTCATGTTCAACGGCCAGCTCGTCGAGGACGACTGGCTCGTGGTGGACTGCGGACTGGGCGTGGACGGCACGATCTACATCGTCAGGGCGCTTTCGAACGGTCAGACGTACTTTGGCGCCGGGCTCAGCGCCAAGCCCGTGGACGCGCGCCTGCCCGTCTCGTCCATCGCGTCGTCGTACGCGCAGCAGCAGCAGCGCCAGCAGCTCGCGCATTTTGCGCGCGAGCACGACGACGAGTCGATGCTCATCGAGTTTAGCCACACGCTCGCGTTCGAGAGCGCGCAGAGCGGCCAGCTGTCGCACAAGGTGCGCCCGGAGGAAGCCAACTTTGCCGAGATGCTGTCGGACTTTTACCAGCACCTCGACAGCGTCCAGGACACGGACGCGTACGGGGAGCGCCTGCTGCGCGGGTACATTGATGTGCTGCAGTCGCGGCTCGAGGCGCTCGAGGCGTCCGTCGAAGGCACGACGCGGTCGGCCAACGCGCAGCGCCAGCGGCTCCAGGACAGCATCCGCGAGCTTCGTGACGAGCGCAACACGTGGCGCCTGCTGTACGAGCTGCGACGGATCTGTCACGTCAAGGACGATGAAGGCGACATGGATCTCGGTGAAGACCCAGAGGCACTGCGCTTTGACATGGTGGAAGATGACGCGGTGGGCCGTCTGGAAGTGCACAATGACAACTTCAAGATCCAGAAGGCGGTCAAGACGTGGCTCGAGAACATCGCGATGGAGAAGGCCGTGTCGGTGAGTGACAAGCGGGATGTCGCCAAGCATGGCTCGCGGACGCTGAAGATGGTGAAGAAGGGCTTCATCCCGTCGAACGGGATCCGAATGGACCCTGACGCCGTCTTGCGAAACGGTGATCACCACATTGTCGAAGACGATGCGGAAGACGAGTGCGAGCTGCTGCGGGGCGTGTGGTCGTTCATCCGCGCGGGTAACCTCCAGGAAGCTGTGGATCTGTGTGTGCGGCTTGGTGAGCCGTGGCGCGCCGCTAGTCTTTCTGGCGGCATCCCAGTTGGAGCGAGTGAGGTCGATGACGGTCGCGCTTTGGAACGGTGGGGTAACCCAATGCGTGCGATGTGGAAGACAACGTGCTGGAAATTCGCCGAGGCCAAGAACTTGAAGTTGTCCAAGCGGAACAGCCTCCTGTCGCGTCAGTACGAAGAGATTGTGTACGCAGCGCTGAGCGGCCACCTGCAGGTGCTCACCCGGTCAAGTTTGTGCGAGAGCTGGGACGATCACTGCTGGGCCTACCTTCATGCGATGACGGAGCACCAAATCGACGAGACTCTTCACAAGCTCTTACAAGTGAAACTTCAATCGTCGCAGCTCATTGTCGGCAACGACGCCCACTACTTAAGATTATTCCGAGCTCACCTCGACAAGACGAAGCATCTCAAGCGCTACGAGGTAAACCTTGACGCCCTCTTCGAAGAACTCCGGAACAGCAAAAGCGAGGTCGTTCGCAAGCAGGCCCATGACCCGTATCGCCAGATTCAGGCCAAGCTCGTGACTGCCAAGATTGAGTCAATTGTGAACAGTATCGCGCAGAGCCTTGTCAGCGAAGATCCGAGCGGAGAAGTTGTCCCGTTGGACTGGGACCTGCGTCTTGACGAGCATGTGCCTGCCGATGACGTCTCTCCGTTGTTCTTGCGGTTCGCCTCGCACTTCGTGCTGTTCTCGTCGTTCACCGACGAGAGCATGGACGAAGGCGCCTACCACGTGATCCTGAAGGCGTACATCCGCCATTTGGTCAAGTACGGTCACTTCAAGCTGGTGCCAGTGTACGCATCCCGCTTGCCTGTGGAAGGAGCAGTCGAAGTCTATGTCCAAGTGCTCATTGCTCTCGACGATCGCCTCCAGCGCGAGCTGTTTGTGCGAAGAATCCACGAGTATTCGAGTATGGATGTTCTCAACTCCGTGGTTACGATCACAGTTGAGCGTCAGAGCGCCGTGTTGTTGCGGCAAGCGAGAGCCAACCCGTCTCCCGACCCGTCCAAGGCAACAACAGCAGTCGATCGCATGCGGATGCGCGTGATTGAGTACCTGTGCTTCTACAACGAGCATCGCGCTGAAGCCCTTCGTCGGTCAAACCTCCTGGCGCGCGAGTTTATTTTCGAGGAGAAGTTCAACGCTCTGAAGGAGTTGTTCGTGGAGCACGTGTCGGAAGAGTCCATCGGTCTCGTGAAACTGCATCGCGCGGTCCAGACCGTGGGAGACGACGACGAAGTTGAGCGCATTCTGCGCGCCCATCTGTGCTGGAAGGCGTACATCCGCGCGTGCAACCATTACGATCTGTGGAGAAGCTGTACCGCTGGTCGCGCGAGCAACAAGTGGGCAACATACTCGGAAGAGAAAGAGTTTCTTACTGAGCTCATGTACCACGTGTCGCGCTCAACGACAGCCATCGTGGATGTGCTCCACTTCGAGCATGCGTGGATGGCGCAGTGCTCAGATGACACGGATGAAGACTCGTCGGTTCGACAGTTGTGTTTGCCGCTGTTGGCGATCCAACTCCACTTCATTCAGCTCGAGTCCGCGAAACTGGTGTTGCGCTTGCAGTTCTACCCGACCGATGCAAAGGTGCAGCTCGCTCGGCCACTCCTGGAGAAATCGCTGCAGGTGGCCGACGTTGTCGCGGATGAACACTACGCCGTGTCGGAGATCCTTACGCAAGAGCACTGTCGCGAGCTGCTGAACGGCTTCCGCGAGAGCACCATCGCGCTCCTCCACTTGGAGAGCCTGGCGCCACTTGAAGAGCTTGACGATGAAGACCTCGGTCGTCCCGACGGCGACGCCCCGCGCCTGGATCTCTAAGCACCTGTCACACAAAGAAGAATCGTCCAAGAGAAGGCCGCAAATCACACACCACCAATACCAAGGTTACACAAACTACATCTCTTTGCACAGTGTCTTGTTCTTCCTTGCTCGACACATTCCTGCTCGGCACGCGCTCTTCGTGATTACTTACTACGTCTACTCTAGGTTCTTCACATCTCGTACTCGTTATCGGACGTGTCGTCGACGAACGACGGCATGCCGAGGTTGCCGCCGTACTTGCGGATCTCGCGCTCGACGCGCTTGCGCTCGAGCAGGTCGTGCCAGGTGTTGCGGCCGCCGTGGCGGTAGTACCACCACGCGAGCACGGCGGCGTGGACGATGAGGAACCCGAGCAGCACGTACCCGACGGTCACGACCGCGACGCCGTCGGCCGTGCACATGTACACGAGGCAGAGTCCGATGGCGGGCACCACGAAGAAGCCGACGATCAGGAAGACGACGGCCACGATGGGCCAGCTCGCGCTGTAGTACGCGAGCGCGCGCGCCCACTTGAAGATGGGCTTGCGCGTGGCTGGGATCGGGTAGAAGAGGAAGAGCCCGGCGACGTTGAAAAAAAAGTGCGTGAGCGCCATGGCCACGGCCACCGACTTGCCCGTGACCAGCGACGCGAGCAGCGCGTTCGCGGTCGTGCCCAGGTTGGCGCCCAGCATGATCGGGTACACCTGGTCCAGCGTGATGACGTTGTGGCCGGCCATGGGCGTGAGCGTCGACGTCACGACCGTGGACGAGTGCACGACGAACGTGAGGCCCACGCCGCCGAGGATGCCCACGTAGCCGTTGCACTGGAGCAGCCGTCCGATCACGCGCTTGGTCGAGCCCAGGAAGACCCGCGCGAGCGTGCGCACGAGCGTGAGCAGCGCGCAGAGCAGCAGCACGAGCCCGATGACGAGCACGATGGTGCCGACGGCGGCGTCGCTGAGCCCGCGGTCACGGAACACGCCGGTCTGGACGAACGTCGCGACGTCGCCGCACTGCCGCTTCCCGGTCGCGACCTGGTTGAGCAGCGCCCGGTCCACGCTGAGCAGCTCCTCCGAGAGCGGGTTCACGACGGCGTCGATCGGGCTCGTGAAGTTGCCGCCGTGCGTGTGTGGGCCGGCGTTCGCGATCGCGAGCGAGAGCGTCTCGAGCGGCCGGAAAAACACCTCGAGCGGGAAGAGCACGAGCACGGACCAAATGTTGTACATGTCGTGGATGGTGGCGGCGGCCATGGCGCGCTGGAAGCGCACGCGGTGCTTGACGTAGCCGAACGCGACCATCATGCACGTGATGCACGTGCCGATGTTGGCGCCCATGACCACGAACACGCCCTGGCGCACGGTCATGGCGCCGGAGCCCACGACCGCGACCGTGATCGACGTCACGGTGCTCGAGCTGTGGACGAGTGCGGTCGTGGCTGTGCCCAGCAGCAGCCCGGCGAACGGGCTGTCGGTGAACGCGAACGCGTCCGCGCTGCCGCAGCTGAGCAGCAGCGTCACGCTCTCGCCGATGAGCTCGATCGCGACCAGGAAAAAGTACAGCGCCGCGAGCGCGAGCACCGCGAAGCCCAGCCCGCGGAGCAGCTTCTGACTCGAGGACTGCATCGCGTACGCGGCCTCGGCCTCCTCGTCCTGGAGGTTCTCGTAGTCGAGCATGAACTGGATGGGCGACGGCTGCGAGGCCGCGCGCAGGCCGCCGCTCGTGTCCAGGTCGTCGTCCAGCGTCGCGAGCGAGCCGCTGCGGCCGCCGGCCATGATCGGCACGGCCGACGACGTCTGCGAGTCGCGCTTGGGCTCGAACGCGGGCGGCGGCGGGCGCCTGGGGTCGTGGCCGTGGGCCACAAGCGACGTGGCGGCGGGCGGAATCGTTGTGGACGCCAACCGAATCTGAGCGAATCGTCCGCGTCTCCGAGTGGACGCACTAGCGGACGGACGGACAGCCGACAAATCTCAACGGACGCTGAGCGCTCGAGCCCGACGTTTCCGAAATGCGGACGGGGAACGACGCGGCGCGTGACGCGAGCTGTCACGCGAAGGGCGAGGGCGCCGGCCACGGTCTCAGATAAAGAGTGGCCGTTCGGCTAAAAGAACGGGAATCACGCGAAGGCCCCGCCTGTCCGTCGAGAGTGACTGACGGGTCACGGAAAGATGGCGGTGCCGCTAACACACACAGCACGATGTTTGGCAGCCCGTGCTCCTCCTCATGGCAGCGGCAGTGTGCGGCCTCTGGGTTGTTCTTCACGCCGTCTGACTCAAGAGCCGCTGTGCGGTTCGTTGAGACTCGCATCGTCGCGTACACTCTCCGCGAAGATTCGCGAGGGTCCATGCGACGTGTGGAAACTGGGTTTTTGTATAGATGCTGCCCATCGCGCGACTAAAGATTCATTCTTCTCGCCGGTTCGAAAATTCCAGGGCAACGGCTCTTGACGGTGCTTCTTACCCGAGTCAATCGGCGGTGTGGCACGCTGCCAGGTGGCCCTGACGACCACGCGGATCCCACGCGGCGCCAGATGTGTGTGCGTGGGTGTGCGGTGTCGCCGCGGTGCCAGCGTAAACTATAAACTCCTCTCAATTACGAGGTGTGTGACCCGCAGTCTCGCCGCAGAGCGCCACAGCGTAGACGACTGCGAGTCGCGCGTCGGGTCCACCACAGTCATCGTCGAATCCAAAACGCGCGCGCGAGAGACCTACGGAACCCACGCGGCGGCCTGGTAGTGATTCGCTGTGTGGCCCGCGAGGCCTTCGACGGGGCGGCGATGAGCAGTCCGCAATCCCCGCGCGCGTGGCCAGCGCTTCGAGTGGTATACCAGTAGGTCGAAGACTAGTTTACCAGTCCGTGCCCAGCGTCGCCTCAGCGCTCCGCCGATCCTCGTGGCTTCTCTGGGTGGGGATCGGCGGGACGGCCGCTCCAGTCGTGGCCTCGCGCCGGAGCTGAGTCACCGTACCTTGTTCACTCCCCTGGACCCGCGCGTGCGCCACCGCCAGCAAAGATTCCCCACTGGATTTCGAGAGTTGCCGCGCTTGCTCCCATGCCGACCAGTTTCTGGCCGGCCGTGGGTCCAGCCTGGACGCCTGGAGCAAGCTGAGAGAGTGAATGTTCAACCTTGAAAGTCTCTACTAACGTTAGGTATCTAGGCGTGTGCCGGCGCCGGCGGGCTCGCGGCCAGGCTGTAGCCGCCGCCGAGGTCCATGGCGCCGACTGCGTACCGTCGCCACAGCGTCTGCGTCGGCGTCTCGCCCGCCTCGGGCTCCACGTGGTGCTCCAGCAGGCGCGGCGGCAGGCACCACACGCGCGGCGCCGGCGCGCCCGGTGGACCGACCCAGCGCCACGCGTGCTGCTCGAGCTCCTCGTGCTCGAGCTTCTTAAGCAGGAACACGCTCGCGAGCCCGAGCGACGACTGGTCCTCCACGCGGACGTGGTACGCGCCAACATCCTCCTGGACGCCGTCCGAAGCGTACACTGTCGCGTGAGAAACCGCCGCCGGGCGCACGCAGAACTCGCCCGCGAGGTCCTCAAGCTGCGCGGCGCCCGCGACGCCTCGGAGCGACTTGACCACGCCACCCGCGGGCGGCGCGAGGAACCGCAGCTGGCTGTCCGTGTACGCGCCGAACCAGGAGCTGCATCGCGCAGTTGAGTGCACACACAGGCCCTCGACTGCGCCGCGGTGCGCGTCCAGACTCACGTCCACCTGCACGAACCACTCGCCCGGCTGGAGCGAGAAGCTGTGGAGCTGCGCGCCGGCGGGCGCGAACGCCTGGAGCTCGCTGAGTAGGCTCGCCTTGCACGCGGCTGAGTCGAACGAGCGCACGTACATGACGACGCCGTCGGCCACGGCGACGACCACGCCGCGCGCGACGCCGGCGTGCGCGGTGGCGACGTCGCCCGGCGGCGGTGACACTGACCGTAATGCAAACGGCGTCACCGCGTCCGCGGGAACCGCGTCGACGTGCTCTGGCTGGGCGACGGGGGTGAACGTTGGCGAGCACAGCGCGCCGAGGCAGCCAGTGTAGTAGTTGCCGATGGAGCCGAAGAAGCTGTTGATCTTGTAGCCCGGCGGCGGCTGCAGGCAGAGCAGCTCGCCGCCCGAGCCGCCGAACCACGGCGACGCGCGCTGGTTGGTGTGGAACCGCACGGCGTCGATCCAGCACATGGCGCGCACCTCGGCGTGCGTGATGAACTCGCCCGGGCCCAGCACGAACCAGCGCACGTCGTCGCCAGTTGCCGAGCCGCACGCCGGCTCGCCCTGGGCGATCCACTCGCGCCGCGTGAGCGCGCGCACGGACGCCACGTAGTTGATGTCTGCGCGGACCACCACGGCCGCGAGGTCGCCGTCGAGCTGCTGCTCGAACGGCGTCTGCTCGCCCTCCTGCTCGGCGAAGCCGATGGTCCCGGTCTTGACCACCGCTTCCGCCGAGAACAGCGCCGGCGCGGGCGCGTCGGTCGTCACGAGCGGCGCGCAGTGGACGCCGAGGCTGCCCACGTAGTCGTCGCCGCGCGCGCCGAAGAAGCCGCTGATCTGGCTGCTCTCGTCGGGTCGCAGCACGTGGAGCTCGCCACCCTGGCCGCCGATCCAGGGCGTGGATCGCGCGTTCGTGTGGATGCGGAGCCCGTCGATCCAGGCCATCGCGCGCACCTCCACGCTCGTGATGAACTCGCCGGGGCCCAGCACGAGCGCGTGCGTGTGGCGCCGCCGCGCGTGGTCGCCGAGCTGCGCAAACTCGTCGCGCGTCAACGTCTGGAGATCCTCGAGGTACTGGTGCGCCGTGAGCAGCACGGCGCCCAGCGGCCCGCGGAGCGGCTCCGTGCCAAACGACCGCTTGGTGCCGCGCGTGTTGTTCTGGCCGACGGGCCCGCGCACCTTGTTGTTCCAGCAGACGAGCGGGCCGCACGTGGACGCCTTGGGGTGTCCGGAGATCCACGGGCAGTGGACGAGCTGCAGCGCCGAGCCGATGTTCCAGTGGGCGCCCTGCGGATGCGCCACCTCGCGCAGCACCTGGTGGTTGAGTGCAAGCCGGCCGTCCGGGAAGGACTGGAAGAAGCCGGGCTCGTGGCGCCGGTGGTCGGGCTCGTACGCGCAGAAGAGCCGCGTCATGTCGTCAAAGCCCCGCGACATGATACCGCTCGTGGAGTGGCCCAGCCCGAACGTGTGGCCCAGCTCGTGGATGAACGCGCCGATGCCCGTGGAGAAGTTGCCCCAGCACGTGCCGCGGTAGCCGCTGTCGTCCATGAGCGCGCGCGTGTCGATGCGCGCGTTGTTGAGGCAGCAGGCCGAGACCTCGCCCAGGTGGCGCGGCCACGTGTGGAGCCCGCACGAGCCGAAGACGCCCACTTTGCCGCCGCCCAGCGCCGTGTGGCCGTCCGCGTGCTGCGTCGCCGGGTTGTACTGGGAGCATCCCAGGATCACCGCGTGCTTGAACGCGAGCGCGGGGTGCGCGTCGAAGCCGCTCGCGACCAGATCGTTCTCGACGAGCCGGATGAGCTCCTGGTCGTGGATCGAGCGCGCCTTCGCGTTCGGGAACGACGAGCGCAGCAAGTGGACGTGCGGCAGCCCGTCGCTGGCAAACTCCATGGCAAACGTCTGGCGCGGCAGCCCGGCGTGGACAAACATCTCGGCGGCCGCGGCCTGGAGCAGCAGCGCGTTGAAGCGGATCCGCTGGATCGCCGACTGGTCCGAGTTGTCCACGCCCGGCGGCGCGTCGAATCCCTCGTGGGGCGCGGCGTCCGCGCACTTTTGGTAGTAAAAGCGCACGACGTGGCGCTGCGCCGTCGGCGGGCGGTACTCGATCGGGAACGCGCGCTCGGCGTGCGCGCCGAGGCGCAGCGTGATGGTGTACTTTCCCGGCGCCGGCAGCAGCACGAGCGCCTTGAAGCGGCCCGAGGCGTTGACGGGCCAGAAGGCGCCGCGCGCGGCGTCCAGGCGCGCGTCGATGAACCACTCGGGCGGCGCGAGCGCGCGTGATTGGAAGTCGGCCACGTGGCCGTCGAACACGACCAGTGCGTGCGGCACGACCTCGTGGTCGCGGAGGTTGGAGACGACGATCGCAGGTGCCGCCATGGTGGTGGAGGAGAAGGAGGAGGGAGGGGAGGGGAGGGGAGGGAGGGAGGGAGGAAGCGGAGATTGTGGGTGGATTCTCCTCGTTCCCTGCTGGAAGAGTAATGAGACATCCAGCAAGAAAAGCCGTTGTTGACACGCGCTCTTCTACCGGGAACCATCTGATACGTACCTGAGGATGATATCTGATGCAGGTCCAAAGTCTCTCTCACCACGGGATCTGAGACCGTGGGTACAATAGTGATGCCATGGTGCTCGCCGCGGGCGCTCATCCTCCCGACGACGACGCCGTTGGCACACACGTGTGAAGTGCATCGCAATCCATTTTGTTCACTTACTGCATCACTAAAAGACTGATACTCGTACCTACGAGTCGGCAAAATATACGTACACTGGGTCCTTACGCCGGAAGCTTCTCCATGATGGCGACGGCGTCGCTCCCGGACGATCGGCGTCACACGACGGGGATGGTGTCGTCGTGGGACATGGCGCCCGTGTGGAGCGCCGTGCGGCGCAGCTCGTTGTTGTGGTGGCCGTGGCGCGCCTCGCGCTCCACGCGCTTGCGCTCGAGGAAGCGGCTCCAGGTCTCGCGGCCTGTGCTCTCCGAGTACCAGTACCAGATCGCGGCGGCCATGGCGACCACGGCCGCGCACAGCACCCAGCCCAGCACCTGCACCGGCACGTTGTCGGCCGTGCACATGTACGTGAGCCCGAGGCCGATCACGGGCACCACGATGAAGCACATTCCGATGAAGAGCACGGCGCAGAACGGCCAGGCCGCGCTCCAGCTCGCGAGCGAGCGCGCCCAGAGGAAGATGGGCCGGCGCGTGATCGGGATCGGGTAGAACAAGAAGACGCCGAAGAGGTTGAAGAACACGTGCACGAACGAGAGCGCCACGGCGTTCTTCTTGCCGGTGACCATGCCCGCGAGCAGCGCCGTGGCGGTCGTACCCAGGTTCGCTCCGATCACGAGCGGGTAGACCTTTTCCAGCGAGATGACGCCGAGCCCCGCCATGGGCGTGAGCGTGGACGTCACGAGCGTCGACGACTGCACCCAGAACGTGAGCGCCGCGCCGACGAGGATGTTGAGGTAGCCGTTGTAGTCGAGCGCGCGCGCGACGACGCGCTTGGTCGGGCCCAGGAACACGCGCGACATGACGCGCACGAGCGAGAGCAGCGAGCACATGATCGTGACGAAGCCGATGGCCGCGACGATGCCGCCGATCCCGCCGTTGGACAGGCCCGTGTCGCGGAACGCACCGCCCTTGACCAGCGCTTTGGTCGTGCAGTCCTTGTGGCCCGTCGCGACGTCCTCGATGGCCGTGCGGTTCACGATGAGCAGCAGGTCCGTCAGCGGGTTCACGATCGTGTCCAGCGGGCTGTTGAACGAGCCGCCGCCCTGCGCGTTCGCGAGCGCCGTGGCGAGCTTCTCGAGAGGGTGGAAGATCACTTCGATCGGGAACATGACGATCACGGACCAAATGTTGTACATGTCGTGGACCGTCGCGGCGGCCATGGCGCGCTCGAACTGGCCGCGGTCCTTGACCTGCGCGAACGCGACGATGATGCAGGTGATGCACGTGCCGACGTTGGCGCCCATGACCACGGCCACGCCCTGGCGGATGGTCATGGCCTCCGTGCCCACGAGCGCGACGGCCACGGACGTGACCGTGCTCGAGCTGTGCACGAGCGCGGTCGCGACCGTGCCGATCATCAGGCCCGCCACCGGATTGCTCGCAAAATCGAACGCGTCGCGGTAGTCGCAGCCGAACGCGAGCGTGAGCCCGCTCTCGATGAGCTTGATGCCGACCATGAACACGTACAGCGCGCTTAGCACGAGCAGAAAGTAGAGCACGCCCGTGACCACTTTGCGCGTCGTGCTCTGGTGCGCGTAGGCCTCCTCGGCCTCGGTGTTGTCGCCCTGGAGAAAGTACTTGCCGCTGTCGGGCGAGCCGCCGTGGTGCGGCGGCGTGTACGCCGGGTTGTGCTCGTACCCGTCGTCCAGGCTGAGCACGGACACGGGCGTGTCGCCCATGGCCATCTGACCACTGCCGCCGATGCGCGTGGCGACCAGCGGCGGCGCCATGGCCATGCGGCCGCCGCGCGGCTCGGGCCGGTCGCGGAGCTGGAGCTGCTGCTGCTGCTGGTACTGGTGGTGCTGCGACGGCGCCGGCGCGCGCGGCGCGCGGCCGTAGCCCTGCAGCGGCCGCTCGTGGTCGCGCTCGTTGTATACTTCCATGGGGGGCTGGCGGCAAGTCGGCGAATGAGGATCCGAGGCGCCGCGCCGCGCCAACGCACGCGCTGGCAGCGCCACTGGCAGTGCCAGTGGGTCGCCGCTGTGGGACGAAACCCCGTCTTTTTTTATCAATTGTTCCACGGACCTGGCTGCGCGCCAGCCACGTCTCCAGGCGATGCAGGCTCGGAAGATTCGTCATGGCGTTGTGAGCACCGATTATATGGGAATTTGTATGTGTCCCGTGGCGCGCGATGTGAGACGAACCTGGTACTGAACCATATTGGGCGGTCGAATCTTGAAGTGGAGGGCTAGTTCACAATAAATCATTGTATTATGCGGTTATGGGGTAAATATATTGATATAAAGCAGATCTGTTCGGTCCACGCCTGACAGGTCAGCAAGGTCGGGAAAACCCAGCTGAACCGTTTTCCGACACGCCAGCCACCTACTTTATGTCAGTTGCACTGGTGCACGACTATGTAGTTCAGAAGAATACGTACTTGATTAGTGGGCACAGCGACAGAGGTGGTTGTTTGCCGGGAGTCCCGCCCGGCCCAGGACGGCACCGCATGCGATCACAGTGGCGCTAGCGGGGTAAGTATTCTCCCGCTTCGTGTGATACAGTACCGTAGTGGCGTTGGGGTTCCGAGGTCGGCGCACGGAATCCCATTTGCATACATGTCCCTGTGGTGTCCTCCGTTATGCAGGATTGTGTACATCCAGTCGATCGTTCTGATACATACAGGAGCCAAGATGATATTTCTGGGTTTTGCCCCTCGGGCCACCCGAGGTGACGATGGATGGTCTCCAACGTGGAGCTACAGGGATATCAAACACGCTCGACAGCTGGCAGTTGAGCTTGCCGGCAGCTCACATTTGCTACGCGACCCGCGGACATCCATGGTGCCTGGACTCTGCGCGGTGCCGAGCGGTGCCCACTAGGGGCCTCCGATCTTTTGCACCCATGACGCGCGTCCCCGAATCTCGCTGTCTGGTCCCCTACGGTAAGAGGGCCGGGAGGTCGGACCGCAGCTGGACTTCCGCTGCGTCTCTTCGCAGCGGCGCATTTCTGCGAACATTCCGTTGTTCCCACCCAAGCGGGCCTGCGCCAAAAGACCTTGACGCACGGCCCGTCCGGACGGTGGTCTCTGCAGCCTCGCCACACCGAACGCGTGAGCAGTACACTGTACGGTGCCGAATCAGCAGCACCATGACTTCTTGACGAGGAAGTGTAGGGTGTCCGCGCACTGGCCCCACACCGCGGGAATGGAGCCACTCGCGCGGCCCCCATCACGCCTCCGATCGGCGTCGGTTCAGCACGATTGCTACAGAGCAGAGCCCACTCTTCCGCGATGACTTCGCCAGTGTGGCCAGGTGGCGTGACGTTGAAGTCGGCAAAGATTCATCACAGCTAATGACCGCGGCGCGAACATGACCAAGCGCGGGCACGTCACCTTCTGCTGAAACTGGCCGTTGCGCGTCATCGGCGCGCTGCGGCGCACACCAGTGGCAACGGGCCTCTCCTCTTCTTCCCATGCCCACAGGTGGCGAGGTTGGACACCTGCCACCTCAGTCAGAGGACCATGCAGCCGTGCCATCCACGTCTTGCTCTTATACGCTTGCGCTCCACGACGACCCCCTCACAACGATTCCTATAGACGCGCCAACTCATCCGGCGAGTCCCGTGCACCCACGCGGGGCTTCGTCGCGGGGGCAGCAGATACGCTCAGTGCGAACCGTTTCGCAGCAAATGTACACTCGCCCGCACCCCCAACTCGCTGTCTCGGGGTCTCGCGCCGCTCACATCCCGCGCTCGGTTGCCCTCGCTACATTCCCCGTGTATAGCGGCGACGCTGCGGCCGCATCCCGCATTTGGCCGCGGCGACTGACGATATTCACGCACCGCGGGGGTCAACTGGAGATGCCCCCGCTTGGCAGGCGGGCCCGCACCGCCACCATGTTCGGCAGCGCGACGGAGTAGTGTCAAAGTGTCGAATCTCAGTACATGCGCATGTACCCCTCTGAGGGGTATCCAGGGTACACACAGATATTTGGATTTTTGGGGGAATGGACACCAAAATATCCATAAAGGTTAACTTACCGGACCGCTGGTGGAGTTCGCTCTTCGCGCCTTCTCTCGCGGATGCGGCCTGGAAGCCCAAGAAGCACGCGACTGATCGCGCGCCCGCGGCGCCGGTTCGCGCTCGATCCGCTCCGGGGCCACATGCGTCTAACCTCGTCCATACGACCCACGTACGCGCGCGAGGCTCCGCGCGGTTAGTCGCATCTGCTCCAGCCGCCATGGGCAACGAGATCTCCAAGGCGCTCGAGGCCGACCTCGCCGGCTCGCCGCAGGGCGTCGTGGCCGAGACGCTGGCGGCCACAGTGGCCGTTGGCAGTGGCCCGCAGCCGCAGCCGGTCGCGCGGCGCGGCGCGCGCGATGTGGCCGAGCGCGAGCGCATGTTCGCGTTCTGCGCCGACTGGGATCTGCCGCGGCTGGCCGACTTTCTGCGCTGGTACGAGCGCTGCCACGCGCGCCACAGCGCCGATCTCAAGGCGCTCGACCTGCGCGGGCTCGCGCAGCAAGTGGACGCGCTCGAACATGACGTGGAGACGCGCCAGGCGCTGCTCCGCGACGTGGACGAGGAGCTGCGCGCGCTGGACGAGCAGCCGCGCGACGAGCACGAGTCCGAGGAGCAGGAGCTCGTGCGCGCGACGCTCGCGTGTCGGCGCGACGAGCTGCTGGACGAGCTCCGCGCCGCGCAGCGGGCGCTGCAGGACCGCAAGGTGCACCTGCTGGCGACGCTCGACGGCGTGGACCTGGGCCGCGCGGCGTCGTGGCCGGCATTTCTCCAAGCCGCAAGCCACGTGCAGAGCCGCGCGACGCTGCAAGTCGCGGCCGAGGCCCACAGCGCGTGGCACCCGGCGGCCGCCGGGTACGCCATGGCACGCGACGCGCTCGCGAAGAAGGAGCTCGGGGAGTACGCCAAGGGCGACGTGTTGCTGCCGCCGCCGGCCAACCACGAGATCGACGGCCACACGGACGACAGCGCGAGCAGCTCGGCGGCGAGTGACGACAATGGAGGCAGCGATGGCGGCGAGGAGGATTCGGAAGATGAAGACAACGGCGATGCGCAAGGTGACGACGCTGCTCTTGGCGAAGCCAAAGTGGGAGATGAGAACGATGCCGGCGGCGGCCAAGAGCGAGCTACGCGGCGCGATCCGGGAGGCGACGAGGACGACGAGGACGAAGACGAAGAGAACGGGGAGGACGGAGAGGGTGCCGACGCGAACAAGAATGTATCTGCGGCTGTAGACAACCTTGGTGGTGGCGTCGAGCCCAGCGCTTTGACGGCGGAATCGCTCGCGGAGCATGCGGAGGTAACCGCTCCAAGCGAGTCGCCCACCGTGGCATTCCAGAGCGCCATGAAGCGGCCGCGCGTGGTCAAGCGCGCTGTACCAGCGGCATTCGACGCAGCGACACGCAGCCCGGTATTCTTCGGATACTCCTTAGAGAAGCGCAAGGACGAGCTGGTGGAGGCCGTGAGTGCGGACGATGCGCTTATCTCGAAGGAGAATACGATATTCGAGCAGAAAATCCAGCGCCGGAAGAGCCAGCTCGACGACACACTGAAGGTTGAGCGCGGTAAACTCGACACGATCAACCAACGAGAAGCCGACGTCAAGCAAAAACGGGAGCGGTACTGGGAGAAGCGCGACGCTGACCTGGAGCGAGCAAAACGCGAACTGGACCCAAACGATATCTTTTTCCGAACCAGAGAGATCCAAGACAAGAAGACACGGGACAACCAGGCGTTTGAAGACGAGGAAACGCGACACCAGAAAGAGAAGATTCAGGCTCGAATGGCAGCGGCGCAGGAGGAGTTCGATCGTGGGATGGATCAAATCCGTGCAGCGCGTGCGACGGACACGCCGCTGGGAGAGCTTCGGATGAAGTTCCACGAAGCGGAGGTCGACCAATTCCATGCAGAAATGATGGCAGCGAAAGTGGCTCTCACGACCGCCAAGGAGGAATACGTTGCACTCAAGTCGAGCACATCTCTTCGAATCGGCAACCAGGAGGCCAAGAGTCGAGCTCAATTGCTGTACGCAGACGACCAAATCCGCTCTCGCGAGCGAGAACTCGAGGCCATTTGTACGTTGTACGACAACGAGATGTTCTTGCTGAAGCGAGCTCAAGACATGTACAACCGCGAGCAGCTCTTTTTGCCCTTCTTCGTTTGCATGCAGCAGTCAGACACCAAGTCTCGCGCTCCAGCGTCAAGGTTTGATCGAAACAAGGGCTTCACGGTGCTGGAAATGGCTGTCGCGTTGCTCGTCGGTCTGGGCGACGTGGCTGTACATGCCAAGATCGAGTTTCTGTTCCAAATGTTCTGCAAGCCAGCGTCAAATCGAAAAGGGAGTATCACCGCCTCAATCAAGCTGCTGCACCGTGATGCGTTCGTCGAGGTGATCCGTTTAAGCCTTCTCATTTTTGCCAGGCTGGGCGACTTTCGCCCTCGTCAGGAGCTCACGCAGGAGTACCTTCAGGGCATCGCTGATCGCGAGTTTCTGAAGCTTGATCTAGTCATCGAACTGGACAATGTCGCTTCGACGCGCAATGGGATGACGTCCGTGGAATTTTTGACGTACTGCATGGACGTGATCTCAAAGTCCAAGTACTTGTGCGAGCTGCTCGGCACGCCGTGGCAGTTTGAACAGCTCAGCCGTTTTGTCGTGCAGCACATGAGCGCTGTTCACCAGTACAAACTCGGTCTCATCAACATCAACGATCTCAAGTTCGCCATCGCCAAGCAGTCGATCACCGCGCGTGCTGAGCTGTCGCGCTGGAAGAAGGAAGTTATTCACGAACGCGCGCTCGCCATGGGTGAGAACGATCCGCTGAAGACCGACTACTCGAAATACCTCCCCAAGCGACGGACCAAGTTGTTATCAAAAGTGGTCCCGCTTGACCATGGTGGATACCGAAACTTGCTTCACTATCGCATGGAGGTGATCCTGCGCGCGACGGTCAAGGTACAAACAACGTGGCGCGCCCGTAAAGGCCGCCAGCTGGCTCGGCTCGCTGCCGAGAAGCAGGCATTTTACCATGCGCGTGGTGTAGCTCTCAAGGAAGCCCGTGAAGCTGTCGAAAGCGAGTGGATGGAGAAGGACGCCAAGCCCGCGCACACCGTCGAGAAGATGAAGTTCGAAGCTAAGATTCGCATGAAGCAGGTGAAATTGCGCACGAAAGGGAATGCATTCTCGCGTGAGCAAGTGCTGGCTCTTCTCATGGAGGAGGCCGTCCAGCAAGCGCAAAAAGAGGTGGAGAATCGCTTTCGAGAAATGGAGGAAGAGCTGGGCTACTTGAAGCATGCCGAAGCACTCGCTAAACCGCTTGACGACGTCGTCTATCTTAAAGACGATATCTCTAAGGCCCTCGTCACGCAGGTGGTGCAGGCGAAGCATGAGAATGATGAAGTCGCCGCCGTCATGGACACTATCGCGCTGACCGAAGAGCTGGAGAAGAAGAAGAAGCTGGCGAAGAAAGTCCAGCAAGACAACAAGCAAGGCGGCGTGCCAAGTGGAAATCAAGAGCAGCTCCCGGAGTGTGGTACAAGTGATGAACCAGAACAGCATCTAGACCACCCGGAAGACAAGGCCCAGCGTGTTGCTCGGACACAACAGCGCCAGGAGAACATGATTCTGGGTCTCTTCCCGGCTGAGCTGTATACTAGCGGCAAGACCCGCGAAGATCACGTGTTCGAAATGACGCAAGCATTCCCGGACCCTCCTCTCACGGCACTTCAGAAGCGACTTCAGCATGTTTGCGTGGGGATGACGGACTTCAAGATGGGCGAGCTGCTGCAGGAACTGCCGTCCAAGCGCCACATTTGCGCGTACACTAACAGCTTCCGGCGGCATGACGGTACATACGAGCTGGACAGGCTGGAACAGGACCTTCTCGATCATTTTCGCATGGTGCGAGGGGCCCGCGAGCTCGCGGAAGCACTTATTGGCATCGCGGACACTGATCTCGAGTTTGGCCTCACCCGTGACATTATAGCTACAGTGCAAGACGAAAGCGAAGCTGCACTCCGCCAACTCGTGACGAAAACCAGTAGCGCTGTGGCCGAGAAGAATGTCGATGCAGTCAACAAGAAGCTTGTGCGCATGGGATACAAAACTCCAGGCAGTGATGCATCAGATGTCGACGCGGAGTTGCAAGGGAATCCGATGGCAGTTCTGCTGCAGAAAGAACACTATGATTTGATGGAGAAGAAGAAGCGGCTCCAAGACGCTCACTCTCGCTTCTTAGATGCGATGCGACTGTGGAGGGAGGCAGAGCTCTCACTTCACGAAACCCAGCGAGTCCAAATGAAAGTCCAAGCCAAGTATCCTATCCTTCCAGCCCATCGCACCAAGTGGGCGGAACGCCTTGCCAACGCCTTGCAGCTTCCCGAGGGCAACGCCGAGCAGCTTCAGGAGAAGTATACAGAGATCTACGATGTATGTCACGATTTTGTCGACTCAAGTACAGCGATTGCGCGTGTTTTGGTCCGTGAGGTCCACTTGCCCGTCAGCCAGAAGTCCATCCTCCCAGTTCGAGACTGCCCCATTGACGGGCGCAAGGACGATGTGCGCACTACCAGCCGATTGAAGTACGAAGCCCACGACATTTTGTTCGAGATTTGTACAGACGACCACAGTCGATTTGAGGACTCTGACGAGCTCTCGGCCAAATTTGGTGGTCATGAAGTGCGGAACTCGGCTCTATACCACCGTGCCCTTCTCAACCACGCCCCGACGGTACTTATCCCACTCGAGTGCGTCGTCGACTGCGGAGGCTACAGAGTGCTGTGCTCGTCTACGGTGCCGATCGAGATTGTTTCGTGGAACGAGGCAGGGACGACAATCCAGAAGGTGACCAAGCAGCTCGTCCACGGCACGGAGAACAGTGGGAAGACGATCACCTTCCAGAGCAAAGAGTTGGATAACATGCTGGCAGAAGCCGCGGCGCAGCTCAACCTCAGCCGTCATGGCGTAAAGGGGTATCATGACCTTACGTCCAAGATTCTTCACGCACCCGCTGATATGCTGGGCTACATAAACGCCGACAAACGTTACGTGCTTGTCAACTTCGCGCGAGCGATGCCTCCCGAGGATCCAGAGGTAGCAACGCACCTATGTGGCTCGACGCGCGGTATGTCCATCTTATGGCGGCAGTTGCGACCAGAGCTCGTGGCGTCGTTTAAGGTCCCGTTGTCGTCTGACGCACTCTCATCGATGACGTACTGCACGCCTGACTGGCTTACCCAGGCCATGGGAGCCGAGGACGCGACGCGGGAACTCGTGGAGATTGTGATCCCAAACTTTGCCCGGAAGCTTTCGCAGAAATTCAACTACTTTAATGCCGCAACATTCCATTTGACCGACGAGATGCATCGTCACGGGATCAACATGCGCCATCTTGGTCTCCTGCGACGACAGTTCCCCGTGGCATTATCGGGAACGGCTACGCTTCAGTACTCGACGGGTGAGATCCAAACAACCCAAGATTTCACTAGAGAAGTTGAGCGAGGTGCCCCCGTGTACATCCTGGGCAAGGCCTACGTTGTCAGCCGCAACATCAAGCACCGCTATGACGCGCAGTGCATCACGCTCACGGAGGTGTACATGGGCAACTCGATCCAGAACGTGACAGTTTTCGCGGGTCGACAGGACTGTCTCCACAACACCGCAGCGATTCGGGATCGCTTGCTCGTGGAGATGGTAGCGCGGACGCTCAAGAACATTGCGCGCCACTTCTTACGCAGTGCGTCGAGACTCTCTGGATCCGGACTCACACCGATGCTGCATCGGCGAATCCTCCTCCATTGTCTGAATCTATTCACAGGCAGCGAGCGAGGAAGCGAAGGCGCGTTCTGGAATGTGCACCTGTACGAGGGAATCCGTGTGCGATTCGGACTACGCGCTGTCTCGGAGGTGGATCAACAAAACATGCGACGTAACCTGCTCCCTCATTTCCACGCGGTGGTCTCTCGCTTCGTGGATATGATGGGCATCCACTTTCGTGCTGCAAGTTTTCAGCGACTGAAGCATCACCCAGACTGCTATACGTTCACGCTTGACGATTTTGACGATAGCCAGGCAGAAAACCTCTGTCGCGTCAAGCACAATCTGGCGATGCTACACTTCTCCATGGCGTCTCTCTTGTTGCTACAGGCCACGGTCACCCAGGCGACGTCGTACAAGCAGCTCGTGATCAGTGATAGTCCGAACGGCTACTGGACGCTCTGTGAACGAAGGGGCCTCGCAGTGGCAGTAAACAGTGGCACGTACGGCAAGGAACTCAACGGACGATACCTCGCGGCTTGCACCCTGGAAGCAGAGGGACCGGTCGCTAACATCGATTTGAACCGTGCTGTCGAGCTGCGCAAGGAGAAACGAAGCTACATCACCTTTCCCGTGGTGCCACATCTGTACCCAGCGCATCCCTCGACCCACGTCGCGTTGGAGGCGTGGTGCAAATGTGACGGCCACGCGAGCACTCGGCGGGTCGTACTCACCATCGGCCGATTCACTATCAGCGCACTGAAGGCCAACCACTGGGCTTTCAGTTTCAACGTCAAGAACATTGACATTCTGGCGTTTGGTGCGCAGGTCGAACTCCATAATTGGACGCACTTGGTCGGAACGTATGACGGGACGACGCTACGCCTGTACGTGAACGGATTCCTACAGAATGAAGTGGATGTGGAAAGCGTCGTGGATATTGAGCTCGCGAAGCGCGAGGCGGTCATCGCCAAGACAAGGCAAGACATCGCCGATCTGGAGGAGGAGGCGCGAGGCAAATGCTTCAAGGAAATCGATCGCGAGATGCAGCAGTTCTTTGCGACGAAAGATGGCAAGAAGCAGATCAAGGCAATTAGCCAAAAGCTTCTCGATGAGCATGAGTTTCGCTTACGTCTGTCGAAAGCTGCTACGAGCGCCCCAACGGCGAATGGCAGCAGCCCCACCAAGGCTGGGGCGCAAGATTCGACGTCCACTAAACGAGACCTCTCGAAAGTGACTCGCGCGGATTTTGAGCCGCTTGCGAAGAAGCAGATTCTGCGCGAGCAGTTTGAACGTCGCGTCGAGTCGGTCGTCGCCGAGTTCAAGGAGATGCGCCACCGTGTGAACGAAAAGATCATGAAGGAGCTAGAGGAGCAGGGCACGCAGGATGCGCGCGAACTGCGGATCGGCTGCCTGTCATCGGCGAGTCGACGCGACGGCAAGAACTTTTTCCACGGGTGCATCGCGCACGTGGCGTACTACAACGGGAAGATCCTCACGCGCGACCAGGTCAACGCGCACTACGTCATGGGCGTACGGGATCGTGCGCATACGTCGGATGACCTGTTCGCTCTAGCGTCAAGCCGGTTTGCGAGAGCGCTTTCGTACGCGCCAGATGACAAGAGAACGCTCGAAAGGTTTGCAGAGAACATTTGCGCGTCGCTCAAGTACGATCTCGACCACCAGCACGCGCAGGACATGTACAAGAAGAAAGTGCGCTGCGGACTCGCACCGTTCATTACTACGGAGAATGTGCACGGCATTGCTGAGATCCTCAAGAACCTGCCACGCGAGCCGGCGTTCAGCGATCTCTTTGTGTACTGCTACCGCACGTTGCTAACGATCAGCCCGAACTACTTCCAGGCGACCGAATCGATCGACTGCCGCCTCTCGCTGCGTGAGCTCGGGCGCATGCCCTTCAAATTCTTCCTGGGCTCGCGATCTGCCAACTCGCTCGCCAACATGGGTGTGCAGCAGCGCGAGCGCGAGCAAGAGGAGATTCCGGTCTTTGCCGACGTGATCAAGAAAGTGCTCGTCGACTATCCGTCGTATTATGGCGACGAGCTAACCAGCATGGGCTGGCTTCGGAGCCTCGAGAACCCGCGAGCCGTGGTTTACTTTATTCTGAGCATGGAGGCTGGTGAGGACGTGCGCTATATTGACTTAAAGGACGTGAGCGACGTGGGTAATGTAGACATGGATGTGATTGTCAAGAACAACCGATTCGCGCTCGGGTTTGCGCTGGCGCGCTGTTCGCTGCTGAACGATTTCGCGCTCATGCGGCTCGCGCTGTGTTGTACGCAGATCGAGGAACTCGACCTGTCGTACTGCTCGTTACTCACGGATGCGGCCATGAACGCGGTTGGCAAGCACTGCACTCGCCTGAAGAAGCTCCTGCTCGTGCATTGTCATCTCATCACCGATATCGGTGTGGAAGCGGCGGTAAAACCCAACCAGCGTCTAGAAGAGCTCGGTTTGAGTTGTTGTGAACGTGTCAGCGATCGATGCATGGCCACGATTGGCTCGTCTTGCCCCAGCTTGGCGGTTTTCGAGGTGGAATTGTGTGTTCAACTGAGCAGCGCGGCTTTGAAGCTCTTCGTTGGCGCCCTTGTGAACCCCACCAAACTGCGCAAGCTCAACCTCGCGGGCTGCCATCGTATCACCGACGACGGACTGTTGGAGATTGCAAAGAAGTGTACTCGTCTCCAGAATGTGAACGTGCGACTGTGCGACAAACTCACAGACGGCTCACTGCGAGTGTTGACCCACAACAGTCTTGAACTTGAAGTTCTGAACATCGAAGAAGTCGTCCTCGCGACTCATAAGCTGTTCCTGTTTGATCAGGAGGGCGACGGTCGTGGAGTTGTAGACAAGAACCTGTTGAAGAAGCTGCGAGAACTCAACCTTTCCGGGTGCACGGGCATGAACGACCTCGCATTGGGCCATGTAGGCCACCGTGCGAAGTGGATTGGAGCTCTCACGCTTGCGGCTTGCACCGAGATTACAGACCAAGGACTGCGATGGCTGCTTGTCGAAGACATACTTGACAAATCGCGCTGTGGTGAGCATGTTGAACACCTGGATGTGAGCTACTGTCCTCAGCTCACAGCGAGGGGCATCCACCAGGTCGTCCTGCACTGCCCTAAGCTTGTTTCGCTCAACTTGTCTGGCTGCATCCATCTGAGCGACGAGAATCTGATCTCGATCATTGACGCATGCGGCAAGCTCGTGCAGCTAGAACTTGGATTCTGCCGTGATCTGACAGACTCGGTCTTGCTCGCGATCGCCAAGCACCTGTCTCTTGAGGTCTTGAATGTCGGCCGCTGCGTGAAAGTCACGGACGACGGTATGCGAGAGATAGCAGGTCAATTGACAGTCCTCCGAAAGCTGAACGTGTCCGCATGCAAGCGGCTGACAGAGAAAACACTTCTCGGATTGCTCGAGGCCTGCCCACTGCTGGAGGAGTTGGACGTGACCCACTGTCCGTTCTTCCCATCGGACATTTTAGCCCGTTTTGTGCGTCGTAAGGTCAAGATCGTGTGCGCCAAGGTGGACGAAGTATCCGTGGCCGAAGCAGTGGAGAAGCGACGGCAACTTGATGCGAAGGCCAGGCGATCAGCGAGGACGCCCGGCCGTGACGATAGCCCACGTGAAGAGTCGAATCATGACTCGAATGGTGGCACCGAGGAAGATGCCGGCGGACCGGCGAACAACGGCACACGGATCAGCCACGCCGTAGTCGAAGCCAAGAAGTCGACGCGAACGGCGCGTCTACCAGGATCGGAACCGACGCTCCCTCTCATCCGTCAGCGCACGCGCGACCGGGATCCATCGTCCCAGTGATTCGCGTGTGATTGATTGATGCTACCAGGCGCTCCATATTTAGCGACATCCGACGACCCTGGCGTGGACCAGGTCACCTGACAAGAGGAGTGCCCAGAGCTCTGCTAGAAGCCAACGCAATGGAACGCTACGAAGACGAGCGCGATGCGGATCAAGTGCGCGAAGAGAGCGAGGATGATAACAGCGACCGCGACGACGGACTGTCGGGCGACGGACCGCTGTCACTCCACCTGAATGGGATCGACGCAAATGCCCACGGCGAGCTCAGCACGCGCGAGCAGGAACAACACGAGTTATCATACTTACGGCTAGAAAACACACTGCTGAAGAAGAAGGTCAAGGCGCTGGAGCAGGTTTCGCGTGGGGAGAAGCGGAACGTGTATGTTTGCGTGTTTAGTGACTGCTGCTTGCGGGGGTGGCAGCGGCTGATGGGCACTCGCTGATTGAATATTTAGGAAACTTGTGGTCGACGAAACGGAGATGGAGCGCATCAACGAATTGCTCCAGAAAGCCGCGGATGCGAAAGCCGAGGCCATGAATTACGTTGCGAACTCGTCGAGGGACAAGGTATGGAATCCCACGTCGTTGATTACGCCTTTTGTTTTTCTCGCTTTCTAACTCCCTCGATGGACTGTGGTCGACAGCTTGGTCAAGATGTGAAATTGCTTCAGTCGATTCTCAGAAAGGCCAAGGCAGAGCGCCATGCATTCAAGAAGAAGATCAAGGCTGTGGAGGAAAGACTGCAGCTGGAGCGGCAGAAGATCGAGAAAGAGGAGATCCGCTTCCAGGTCGACCGCGAGATCTTTGCCAAGATCCTCCAGGTATGTTCCCACGTTCCGCGGGTCTGAGAAAGCTACGTCGCTGACAAAGATTTGACTGGTCTGGTGGTGTGGCGCTAACAGGATGACCGCGACGCATACAAGCATGAAGTAAACTTGCTGGTCCAGAAAATGACCGAGCTCCAGAAGGAAAAGCACGCGCTCTTCGTGTGGGCCAAAGAGCAGCACGAGCGCCATCTCCAGGAGATCCGCAAGCTCACGCGCGCGCTCGGCCGCACCAAGAAGATGGTCGACGAGCACAAGAGCGCGAGCGAGGACGTGCTGCGCGACGTGCAGCTGGTCCAGGCCTCGGTGCTGCCCCCAGGCTCCTCTGGGTCCGATCGGCCTCGTTCTTCCGGAGCGTTCTTTGCCGGCGGATCCTCCGCAGAACCAGTGGCACTGGTGACGGCCTAGTGGGCCAGGGAGACACGCTTCCGGGACACCCCAGGCGAGACAAACAGGCTCAGCGGAATCAACGGAATGCACGATCAAACCACAGCGAACAAGGTGTGGTCGTGGTCTATTCCAGCGGGTTGTAGATGATGCGCTGGAGCCCGCCGCGCTGGTCCGAGACCTGGACGACCATCTTGATGTCCATGATGTCGCCGTCGTCGTGCTTGAAGGACGCGATGAGCAGCCCGCAGTTGGTGAGCTGGCTCGGCTGGATTCCGGCGACGTCGATGTGGGACACCTGCGGTCGTCAGGGATCGACACGACATCAGAAAAAACAATGAAACCAAAAAAAAAAAAAGTCGGACGCGTAAGTCATCCATCCGCCACGCGCGCATACGGACACAGACACAGAGATGGGCCCGGCCAGAGGGAGGCCGCGCGGCTCGGTCCGACTTTGGTTAGACTTCCTACGAGACACACGTACCGAGAACTGGAAGTGGTTGGCGCCCTTGGCGTAGTCCTGCGGCTCCACGCGGCCGAGCTGCGAAACGAGCACAGAGCGGCCAATGTTATGAGACCCGGATGACGACGATGGCCGTCCGGAGGACTCGCGTGCGGGAAAGTTGTCGGCCGTCGCAGACGCGACACAGACGCGCAGCGTCGTCATCGCTGGAAAGCGTCATGCATGCGCCACGCACCTGGATGATGTGGCGCTTGGTGACGGAGTCCACGAGGTACTGGATTATTACCGTCCGGCCACGTCACGCCACGCCGTGGTGAACAATAGGAGAGAGTTAGAGTTGAGAGACAGAGATCCCAGAGGAGAGAGGAGAAAGAGGAAGAGGAGGGCGGGCGGTGGCTGCTAGAAGTAGTACGCAGTAGCACCCAGGCAGCCACCGTCCTCCTCCGCATAATCAGTACCATCACTCACCTGGATCTCCCACACGCCGTTGGCCACGGGCTGGCTCAGGGAAAAGTCGACCTCGAGGCGCAGCTCGTCCGTGAGCGCGGCCGGGTTGGGCGAGATCTCGACGGCGTCCACGTCCACGGCGGGCAGCGCGCGGAGGTAGTCCTCGTCCATCTCGTCGCCGCGCGCGGACGTCTTGCTCTCGCTCATGGTGGCGGCGCTCTATGTCGCTTTACAGATAGACCAGGGCGTTGGCGTGATGCCAGCGTTGGATCCGTGTTTTTGGTTGGGAAAGCCAACGCAACCGTGGACGAGCCGCCTGACCGGGTGTGGCGATGGGTGCTGTGCGTGTCGCACGAAGGTGTCCCAACGAAGTGCCGGCTGAGCCACCCTAACATGAAGATCGGAGAGGTTGAAGACAAGAGTAGGACATCAACGTACTGCTTTTGTGGGGAGGGACGTCAAGTCAGAATCATAGCTATATCAGTAGCACTCTGGGACAGTCCCGACGAAGGAATTGAAATCAACTCATTTTGGAAGGGAAAACTATAAATTACCCCTAGTCACATCTCTCATAAAATACCATTGCATCTTTTTCTGTTAACCCGGCGTGCCTTGCTTCAAGCGATTCCGCGAAAAGGTTTCCCTTCCTTGCTCGAACGGGGAGTCAGACACACCGGTGCGCACCGACAACAGCCTCCCTCACCCTCATACTGTACCGTAAAGTCACCGGGCACACAATTCTTGGACCCCGCGACGAGAGGCCAGCGCAGCTGCTGATGGCAACTCATTCGCGTGGTGGAGAGGCGTTGAAACGGCAGCACAGCGCTGAGGAGCGCGCACCTCTCGTCGAAGCGGAAGTGTACCCAGCAAAACGGGGAGGTGGATAATGCGCAGCTTTTCCTGCCCACGCGCGAGGCAAATGATAAAATCTTGTTGCTACCCATGGTGTGGATACGTACTCTGGGTTGTTCTCAGTGAGAAAACTAGCCGCGCGTTGGACTGTGTGGACGCTATTGCGAGGACCAAAACTCAACGTTGAACATGCGCACAGTGTATGCAATTTCCGTTCTCAGTTGCTCATTGAGTTCAGGACCCACGCTGACACGACATGTCACTGTCCTCACAACACCCCTCAATTCTCCTCAGAACTACGTTCATCACAGATCGGTTCTCACCAGAAAGCGAAGAATAAAAACTTCAGATTCCAGACGCACAAAAGAACAAGCCGCGAATGCTGCCGCGTGTACGCGACAAAACGCTCGACATGCGTACCTCTCGTGCGTCCACGCGGTCGTGTGCAACGGCACACCCAGTGATCTGGTGCCCGTGGCGCGGCTAGTACAACGGGCGCTGACACAGCGCGCGCATTTCGGGAGGGCGCAATGGAGGATCCCTCCATTCCTGCGAGGAACCCGCCGAGCACGTTTCAGCGATGTGGGCGTTGGGAGGAGTGGAGGCAAAGCTGACGCACGACATAGCTCGAGAGGGTGCGCGTTTCTTGTGGCGTGCGGCGGAGCCCTGTCCCCTCCCGGCCAAGTGGCGAGGGGCAATTCTAGCTACCCACAGACCCAGCGGACCAGCAGGGTGCGTATCTCGAAGCCAGAGCCGTCACTCGATCTGGCTTCAACTAACCATGCCTACGCGACCCACAGTACAGCTCTAAAACCAGGTGGCTCGGCGCCTCGGTAAAATGTGCGGCCCAGGTGCGACGCGTTCGAAAATACAGGTTCTCGCTCTCGTGTCGCCGGTTCCCTCCTTTGACAGATTTTCCTTTTTTTCCTTTTTTGTTTTTTTTTGTTCCTCTTGAAGCCGACTAGAGTGGCCACAACAGGGAAGATGAGCACTGTTCCTGTCTCTGGTCTCGGCAACGGCGGTTTCAACACTCCGGGCGGAGGACTGTCTTTGTCACCACGTGCAAGTTGAACACAATTTAGTGTTTTCATATTTTTTCTTACCGTGTTGTTCAGAAAGCTTACCGGCCCGCACCTGCACCGAGATTTTTCTCACGAACAAAGAGTTCTCTCCCTACAGTAACACAGAAGCGGGCTCCTGATTGCTCTTGGCTGATTATCTTCGCTAATTTTCCCAGCAGTCGGTTGGCTTCACCACGAGTCGTAGAATCCAACCGAAACGACTGCAACGGACGGACGAGTCGCCAAGGTCTCGTGGAGCGCTGAATCCATCGAGCCCACTCAACTCAACCCAACTTCCCATGCTTCTCCGACTGACGCTTACAGAACGTGAGTGTGTGTCCCAACTACAAATTCGTTCCAGCCTCGACCCAAAAACGAGCTCTCAGCCGCCCCGCGAGTCGGTGTCGCGTACGAAAGCATGCAAAAAAAGGAAACCACTGGCCAACATTCTGACCCCACAGAGTTGGAACTGTGGGCCACAGCTCCTGCCTGACTGGCAACGCGCCATCTGGCCCCTAACAAAAAAAAACAGGCAACACACAGACAACAAAAAACCACCGGCAAAAAAAGAAACATTACCCGTTTTCCCCTCCTCTCCTCTCCACTCCGCTCCGCCCGCACCGCTCCGCGCGGCGGCACGCGATCCTCCCTCGATTCGATTCCGCCGACCGGCCAGTTCAGGTTGCCGCTCGGGTTGGCACACAGTTCCGCATCCCCGCGCATTCCCACACAAACGCACGCGCGCCCCCTCCGCCGCCTCGACTCGTCGGCCGTTGCGCACGTCATTCCCTCAAAAGCCCGAGGGTCGCCACTCACACGCTGGAAACAGAACAACAACCCACGCGCGCGCTCTGATTCCATTCGCGCCGGCCCGCCAGAATCGGAGATCTCCTCTGATCTCCCCTCCGCCTCCTCTCCTCTCCCCTCCGCTCCGCCTCCGCTCCTCCCTGTCTCCACCCTCGGGGCCGTTCGCGCGACGCAGACGACGACGGAAACGCGTTCATTCTGGAACGCGCCGCCTTCGCCTCGCCTCGCTCGCCGCCCCCTCCGCTCCGCGCCCAGCATATCCGCCGCCACCATGATGCCCCTGGGCGACGACGACGACCTGCGCTGCAACGCCCATGCGCCGTCGACGCCCACGGGCGACTCCTCCGCCGCGCGCGCCGCGTACCGGCTGCCCACGCGGCGCCTGAGCATCACGAGCACGGACGTGACCAAGCGCCACGTGCAGTTCTCCGAGCACGCGCTCGAGACCACGCAGCGCACGGCCGCGACGCACCACCCGACGCCGCTCGAGGCCAAGCAGGTGATCCACAACACGTCGTCGCGCCGGCTCGCGATCGACGAAGTGGAACTCTACTTCTCCGAGCCCACCAAGTTCCCGCCCGCGACGGACGACTACGTGGTGGACAAGTTCCACAAGCGCAACGCCATGATCCTGGGCGGCGCCATGGACCTCAAGGAGCCCAACGCCATTGGCGTGTGGCGCTGGAAGACCTACTGGGTCGAGCTCTACAACGGCGTGCTCATGCTCCACAAGATCAAAGACGTGGTGGACAAGGAGCCCAAGAAGCTCTTTGTCACGGGCTGCAAGCTGCGCATCGTCGACACGCGCGAGTGCGTCCTCGAGATCCAGCACATCTTCCAGCAGAAAATGTCGGTCAAGCTCGTCAAGATGCAGACCAAGGCCGACCTCTTCCTCTGGTGGTGGGCGCTCCAGCTCGCGTCCGTGCACAAGGCCGTGCAGACGCGCCTGAGCTTCCTCTCGCCGCTGCAGCTCGTGGACGTGTCCAACAAGGTCGAGAACGTGCTGTTCCCGCGCCCGACGCGCGGCCCGTCCGCCAAGCACAGCGAGCGCCCGAGCGTCACGCACCTGCTGCTCGTGCGCCACGGCGAGGCGGAGAACATGCACTTCAAGGTCGCCGACAAGGAGAAAGGGCTGACGCAGCGCGGCCGCGAGCAGGCCGCGTTCACGGCCAAGCACATCGCCAACATGCTCCAGGCGGCCGGCGCCGACGAGAGCAACGTGCAGCTCGTGTTTGGCGGTCTCCAGCGCACGTTCGAGACCGCGCAGGAGTTTGAGCGCGCCATGCCGTGGCTCAAGCACACGAACGAGTGCTGCCTGCTCGAAGAGGGCGCGCCGCGCGCGATCGAGCACCCGCACCGCATGGACTTCCGCGCGGCCATGCAGCGCACGGCGTACGAGACGCTCTGCCGCCACGACCCGAACGAGCCGCAGCGCGTCACCGCCAACAACCAGACCGAGAACTTCAAGATCCTGATCTGCCACACGAGCTTTGTGCAGCACTGCATCGCGCAGACGTACCAGATCTCCAAGGACGTGGTCAAGGTCGGCGCGCCCATCGGCCACTGCAGCATCACGCAGATCGACGTGTCCAAGGACCTCGACAAGCCCGAGCACATGGAGGTCGTGTACACGAACCGCGTGCAGCACCTCAAGCTGACCCACCGAACCAGCGAGTGAGGCGCTAGGTCTCCAAGGAAGGCACGAGCAGCGGCCCCATCTTCTCGCGATCAGTATTTATCGGAGGCGCCATGCCCTCCAATGTCGTGCAAGCCCCGAGCAAGCACCCGTCGGGAACGGACACACGTCCTCCAGTCCCCCATTACCCACACATCCGTACCAGTAGATCCCCCCCACGTACAAGTAGCACGAGAAAGAGCGTTCGAAAACCAAAATCTAGAGCCCCGTATTTTATTATCCACACCATGATCCACGCCCACCAAAAGCTCCATTCAGCTTCTCCAAATGTCATGGCCAAGCACAAGAGCCAATGAGCTGGACGAGAGAGAGCTCGAGTCGCGAACAGGGAAAGAAGAGCAAGACAGCAAGAAGCACAGATCGTGAAAGGAAAAGGATACATTTGTACTGCTAATGACTACTTGTACTGTCGAGAAAGGCTGAAGAAATGAAAGATCAAGAGGAAGGAGCCGCCGCCACCGAGCTCTAGGCGCAGAGCGTCTTGCCCACGTTCGCGGGGCACCGGCCGCCCGTGAACGAGTTGGGCGATACGGGCGCGAGGTCCCGCGCCGCCGCGAGCGTCACGCGGTAGTTGCCCTGCGCGGCCCGTGCGCCGCACGACTCGGGCGTGAACTTGTCGGGCGACGCCGTGTTCACCTTGGCGAGCGCGGCCTGGACGCTCATCGGGTACCGCCCGACCGCGAGCACGTAGCTACCGGCGGGCAGCGCGAGCGAGAGGAACGGGTCGCGGAAGCTCACGCCGGCGCGGCGGCGCAGCGCAAAGTTGTCGTCGTCGTCGCCGGCGTCCACGACATCGGCGACCGTGAGCGCCGCGCCATTCGCCGGGCGCCGGAACAGGAACGCCACGGGGTCGATGTAGCTGCTCGCGCAGAAGCCGTTGACGTCGACAAACACGTCACCGTTGCGCGACTCGAACGACGTCACGTCCAGCGACACGCGCCCGAACGCCGGCACCGCGAACGGGATGTAGTCGACGCTCACTGAGCCGCCCTGGCGCACGATCGAGCCGTCCACCGTGGCCACCGTGGCCTGCGGCGCCTCGCGGTGGTACGCGCACTTGGCGTACGGCGCCAGCGCGTTCTCGCCGCGGCATTGCGAGCCGATGAACGAGCCCGGCTCGGCGACCGCCGAGATGTCGGCGCTGCTCGAGAGCGTCAGCCGGTAGCTGCCGTAGTTGGAGATGCGCGCGTCGCACACGCGCGGCGACGCCGCCACGGGCATGGCACGGGCCACGGCCTGCGCCGGCGTCATGGACGCCACGCCCACGGCCACGCGGTACCGCCCGGCCGCCAGCGGCCGCACGATGTACGAGTCGGCGCTGCTCACCGAGCCGTCCGCGGCGCCGTAGCCCGCCGGCGCGTTGTCGTTCATCGCGATGAGGTTGGCCGCGGAGACCGAGCCGTCGGCGTTCATGAGCTGGAACAGCGCGATCGCCGAGTCGATGTACGCGGCGTTGCAGTCGCCGTTCACGTCCACGTAGTTGGTCGTTCCATCGACGAGCTCCATGGACAGGATATCCAGCTCCACGACCGCGGCCTCGGCCAGCGTAAAGTCGATGTAGTCGACGCTCGCGACCGTCGCGGTCGTCGTGATCGTGCCGTCCACACGGGTCGAGCGGCTCGCGCGGGGCGCCGTCGTGGCGGGCGTGGCAACAGGAGCTGTCGTGGCAGGCGGCGCTGGCACTGGCGCTGGCACTGGCGCTGGCACTGGCGCTGGCACTGGCGCTGGCACTGGCGCTGGCACTGGCGCTGGCACTGGCGCTGGCACTGGCGCTGGCACTGGCGCTGGCA